>APFE031305766.1:0-49625 GCA_000404065.3 Pinus taeda
GAGACTGTCATAGTTTAAATGTCCAAATCTAGCATGCCATAATAAACTTGATGGAAGAGTACCTTCTTCATGATGAGGAATATATGAGAAATGTTGTTTATGAGCAGATGTTCCTTGCAGTTTGAGAAGTCTTTCTTCTTCTATTCCCCTCATGACAAGTGAGTGATCAGATGATTTTCTCACCTCAAGCTTGCCATCAAACATATGAATGGAGTGACCTTGCTGGCGGATGTGGACCAAGGACAACAAGTTTCTCTTTAGCTGTGGGAGATATAAAACATGATCAAGAAGAAAGTCTGGAAGACCAGGCAGTTTAAGCCTGATTGTGCCAAGCCCTGATGGCTTGATTTTTGACTGATTTGCAAAGTAAACTACTCCGTCAACATTGTCAGTGAAATCTTCAAAAAAGTCTTTTCTATGAGTCATGTGACAGGTTTCTCCTGAATCAAGCAACCCATCATTTTTCCAGGAAGCAAGTGAAGTGTTAAACAAATCTTCATTTACTCCAATGTTACATTGTGCCTCAATATAGTGAGCGGATTCAGGTGCTTTACCTTTGTCTATATCATCAGTTTTACCTTTCTGTTGGTTTCTTCTCTGCTCAATTTTGTCCCATGGCAGCTTGCATGTAGAGGCATCATGTGATCCATTTCTTTTGCAGTGAATACAATGTAAATCTGCCTTTCCTGCTTGAGGATGTCTGCCCCCCCTGCCTCTGAAGTATCTTCCTCTTCCTCTTCGTCCACCTCTTCCTCTTGTAGAATCTTGAGCAGGATATTTTTCTTTATTAGCCATGCATACAGTCCTTCAGAAGATTCAGTGGCTGTCTTCTTTCCAAAGGCTTTTTCTCTTTCAGCAAACTTTTTCACAAGAGAGTCAAAGGTTATATCTTTGAGATTTCCATTTGCTTGCAAAGACTCAAGATAATTGGAGTATGTAGGATAAAGTGCCTTGAGGAAAGCAATAAGAGAGATATCCAGCTCAACTTTAGTGGATTTGATATCATGCATTATAGACTTTATTTCAGATGCAAGAGCAAGAGGATCATTATTTTGCAGTTCAAGAGTGAAGAGTTTAATCATAAGTTGGACGACTGCAAGTGCAGAATGTGAGTCATAGAGTTCTTTAAGCTTTTGTAAAGCTTCAAAGGCAGTTGAATATGATGAAATGTGGCAACTCATCTCCTTATTTACAGATGCTGCGGTTAATGCATATGCTTTGCTGTTCTTGTTTTCCCAAATGGTGAGCTCTTTGTCTGAGGTAGGCTTTTCTGGGTCACTTTCTCCTTCTCCGACACACACTCCTTTCCACAACTCATTGAAGATGAGGGTGTGTTGTATCATCCGAGACCAATTAGGATAGTTCTCCTTGCCAATGAGAACTATTCCCACCATAGAGATGATTGAATGCATTCTGTAAAAGATTACTTTTGCTGATAGAAAAAGTACTTATGCTGATAAAAATACTTTATGCACTATGTTTCTTCAAATCCTTCCAATGTTTGATATCAATATTGAAGATACACTCTATATTGTTGCGCTCAAAATTTTTGAAGTTTAAGATGACGGCCAAATATTTGGACATCACCCGAAGCCAAGATAATCACAAGCTGAGAACTTGAACGGTGTGTATATTAAAGAAACCACAAGACCAAATATATGAACTTGTAATCTAAATTAACAGTGACATATCCCGCACAATACATATCGGATGATATACTAACAACCTATCATTTATCAAAGGTTGTCTTTGGCATGTTGCAGACCCAACTTTCTCTTAAATGAATATTGAGGCTTGACTAAAATCCCTTTAGTCCCCAATGACCAAATAAGGTAATCAGTTAAAAAAGCCCCAACAATGGATTTTTTTGTTACATTTGTGACTTGATGAAAAGAGAGCGCGTGAGAAAAGAAGCCACTATAAAGAGAACATTTTTCTCATGTGTTCTACGCTAAGACAAAACCATACCAGTGTTCTGAATATTCAATGCAATGACAAAGTGTAAATAAATACAAAATCGATGAAAACGATTTCGAGAGTCGAGGGTTTTATACCACTGATGTTCTTTACTCAAAATGATCCTTCTGGAAACAGATTAAGATTGAGAACTTCTATGGAACCATCCAAGATGAAGAAATGGCAACTAAAATCAGGGAATGCTCTGATACCAACGTTCAGTTTAATGCTTCTATTACAGTGTCAACCGGGAGTTGGAGTGTCTATGGCCTCGGGCGTTAAACATTCAGGCGTTAAAAACAAGAAATGTCACAGGTAAGATGCATTCACCAAAAAAATGAAAACAAAGATACAACAGCGTTTCAAAAAACCAAGGGTTTCAATGTCAGAAGGCAGCGTTCAATAAGTAGCCTCATCAAACGTTCACCATGTTAGGTAGAAAGCAATGGACGGAGAGCAGAAGGCAGTGGACAGAGGATAGAGGAGTTACAAGGCACACTAAAAAAGGAACCTGGTACCTGTGCTCTGATACCATGTCAGGCCAGGAGTAACTCCAGAAAAACTGATTCGTTTATTCCATTAGGTAGCTATTTGTTATTTACATGAATCTGACCACTCAGTTTATCTTCTTGATGACTGTTCACATTCAAATTGTCCCAATCGCTGAGGATTAGGTATCAACAGTTGACTGTGTGCCTTACCAAGGCTACGTAGTCTCCACCATCAAATGTTTTATGAGACAAGTTATCCGAGAGCTTTTTTGGGATGATGAAATTGTTTCCATAAGACATACATTTGGAAGAGAAACTCAGTAGTCAGTCATGATATGTGTGTAGAGATTCAAAACAGATGTGAGGACTCAGCTTGTCATCTGGCCCTCCTTCTAGCACTATATTATTAATGGCACTGGACCCACCAACATGTAAGGGGATCTCCCCAGTAAGAAGTCCCAATTAGACCTCAGACCATTTGGTGTAGGAGTCCCAGCATTGGGTTGTATAGCAATGCCTTGATCGGGATGTCGCACATAGGCAAGTAAGATAACTTTGTTGGTAGTGTTAGCTTTACTATACAACGAGGATTTTCTATGGTCAGAGACAGGCTTGGTCTGCTTGATTGTCCTCGAAAGGGTTTAAGGCATACACAGGGGCTGCTTCATTTAACGAACAACCACATCCTATCGCAATCGCAACTGCAGCTTTCAGGAGGTCTTTTATAAGTCATGTCTATAACATCACCGATGGTCGATTACCGATTACCCTTATTGGATGCGATAGGATTATAAACTGTTGTTAATGACTCCGTCAGGTCCATAGCTCCATCGCAATCGACACTTTCATGTGGCAAGACTTCTCGGCTTGGGATCTACAACGGATGCGATGACAGGTTAAGTCTTATTGTAATGCAGCTGTGGGTCTGCATACATTCATCGCAATCGGGGGGTTTCCCTTGGCAGAGATCCGATGCAATAATCGTTATCGGCAATTGCAAGTCACACAGGATCAGGGCTTGAAGTTAACGCAGACCACTCCATTTTTGCGATGCGATTTTAGATGTCGGACCTGATATGACTCACCACTCCAGTGTAGTAAGATTCAAGTCTGGTTTGCTCCGATAATGTATTTGCCATGTATTTCACTAAAAGTCTGCACCGATAGTGTATTTTCCATATTGCATAGTTTTCCTCGGCCGATAATCCCCGTGCATGTCCTCTGCCCGGTAGCCGTTGGATTTGGCCGCCCGAGATCCAATGATCCTCATCCGTCTCTGCTACCGTATTTCTTGATACCTCCCACCAAGCCATATCTGTCGTCCATCTGTTTAATCTGATGGATAATCTTGCTCCTCTGACCAAATCATCCACCCGCCATGCGGCACACCACCTTTGATTGTTCTATACTCCTGAAGGACGAAGGTGTTCATCTACCAATACCCGGTACATTTCATCTTCAACAACTGCATTTAAGAAACAACATGGTCAAGAAGGAAAAGGACAAGCCTCAAGCAGTTAAATGCATTTATCAGTTATGGAATTTCATCCATATGACACTCCACCTACTCGAGAAGGACAACAGAACATCCGAAAAGATAAAATTCATTCATTGTAGCAAGCAAATTTTACCAAAGACTCCATCAAATAGTTAAAGCGGTTGGTGGTCAATTATGACCCCTCCACACCTAGAATAGCAAAATATCTTTGTAATGGAACTCTATATATACCCAAAAACAAGATGTAATCAGGGTTGATGGTTGTTGTTTTTATGTAAGGTTCAACTTCTGGAGATTGTAACTACTTTGATACTTGCAGCATCTGGTCTTCATTTTTAGCTAATACAAGCTTATTTTGTTGTTAATTGCTCACTTTCCATTTCTACTTAGTTCTAGGTTGTGCCTGTTATGCATTTGTTCATGTGCTCTTGATATTTAGCATTAGAGGGGCTGTCATCCCACCTTTGTGTTGAAGTCTAGTATGTACCATTGAAAGTGTTATGCAAGTTTTTGTTTACTTAGTGGCAGAGAGCTGTCATCCTATCTGTGCATTAGGAAATAGATTCGCAAACCTCTTTACTGGTTGTAGCCGACCATCACATGGTCTTGTGCATCTGCTGGTGTGGTCAGTATTCTCCATGTTCACCTAATCCTCAAATTGTGAGTAATTGGTGGTCTAAAGCCTTGTAGTCTGGGGTGTTCACCCCTGTATGGAGTTAAGCATAGTAGAAGTGGTTATCTGGCTTGGACAAGCATCATTCCTTCCATTCATCCATTTCCAACATTATGTTGAGTTTGTAATGTTCCCGAGCATCTCCGAGATGCAACCTAGGAGAGTTTCTTGGGGTGATAATAGGTAGCAAGGGTGTGACTATTGCAGTGAGTCAAGGAAGGTGCATGAGAGGTTCCTAACACATGTGGGTTGAGATGAGTGTGCCCCTTGGTGACCTGTAAGTGTACTTAGCTGGGAAGGGAACACACGAGCGAAGATGCATCACAAGATAGAAAGAAAGTCAGTCTGGCAATCCAAAGTGATGGTTAAACCAACAACACATCTGCAACAAGATTCATATAATTGCATACAAAAGTGGTCATACACAACTACGTAAGTTAAACAACATACATTGCTAAGCACCCAAAACAATCCAACTACATTAACAACATATGCATGAAAACGTGTTGGCTCTTATTATACAAAGAAGTGTAAGTTCCAATCATACAATACTTCCATGTAAACCTGCTAGCCCCAATAGTGGAACGTTACAGCCACATCCACCTACTCCTCCAAAGAGATGAAATAGCTTCATGCAGTGGAGAAGCCAAGGCGCATTACAATGTTGTTCGAGCTCTTTCCAAGAGAGTCTTATCAGAAGCTTGGCTTACTAAAATCCTATACAATGAGTTATGAGGGACTATTTATAGCAAAGGGTGGGGTGACCCTTGACATTCTCCTTTGTGAGCATTCAACTACCCTCATGACTGTTCACCTACTCTATGAATATTACATCCACTATTGACACTTGACTTACACTTGACATGACGTTACATTACAATGCACATGTACTCATGTGAGACAACATGGATTGAGAAAGCCATGCAAGAAATCAATGAAACTTGGTCTGTTGTGATGAGGCCAACTCTTTAGCATGCTTGTGATGGTGAAGGTGGTGAGTTGATTCCAAGCTTGGTCATCCATGATGGTGTGCATGCACCTCACGGTGACATCTTGCTGAAGCAAACTCTTGCCTCTATTGCAACAGGTGCATTGGTTTGGCTCCTTCATCCAACTCGTCTGCTAACATGCACATGGTCTTCTTGGGTGTGCCTGAATAGGCAACACACTGATGCATAGTGTCCGTGCTAATATTCAAGTGTGTGTTGGTGGTCATGCGCATCAACTTGCCAAAGTACATGTTCAACTCTAGTTGGACTTGCTTCTTGTCTTTGCCTTAGTGAGTGTGTTGAATGGATCGGATTGCATGCGTGCACATAATGACATGCATGTTGTTGAATCCCTTGCATACGATCAACAACACCTCACAATGTCTGCTTCGTGCCAGCTACTTGGATGGATCTTTAACTTGTATGGGCACAGTTTCATCCATGAGTGCATGTTGTGCCCAATGTTGTTCCTATTCCTGCTGCAATGCATTCATCTGTCTATACAGATTCATTTTCTTCCTTGAGTTGCTGCTTCAGCACATGAAACTCCTTCTTTGTCCCATTCTCTATCTTCACGTGATTTTCATGTCACATCGTCACCTCATAGCCTGAGTCTCCAAAGTTTCTTTCATCATCAGTGGATCATCAGTGGATCTGCTTGATTTTCCAACTTTGTTTCACCTCTGTGTTGTCAGTAACCTTCCTCTTTCATTAATTATATTCATTGTGTTCGTTGTGTTTGCTGCATTAGTTGTGTTCGCTACATTCGATGTGTTTACTGCATTCACTGCATTCAATGCATTCATTACATTCAGTATGCTGCCTTCAGTTGTTGTTCATGATGCTGCTCATTATGATGTTGTTGTTGGTATATCTTGATGTCCTTGTCTACGAACAACTTGATATCTCCATGAGTAGGCAAGCTCATAGACATTTGATTGACTGCATCTCCAGGTGTGCTCTGAACGGTGTCTTCAACTCTGTTCTCTTATAAACCATTGTACCTGCACTGCTGAGAGGTAGATGAACACCTGCAATACCTAGAGACATGGAAAAACTCATGGCAAGCAATATGTTAGTAAAAAACCAAAGTGAACTTGAGAACTGACTTGCAACATACATGTGTGATTGATCATGAAGGTTGCGCAATTTCGGCAGGGAGGTTAGGACACTGACTATCAAGACTGCACAACATATAGTATGGGCTACAAGGAGACTAACTGACTGCTCGAACTTCATAATGAATAGTCCAGTCTAGCTTTTGACTCTTGGAATTGCGCAATGCGCAATCTCAGCTGGCAATGGTTGCAGGCTCAGTGATTGCGTTCTGCAATTTTCTGGGCCAACAATCACTGTCCTTCATAAATGCATAAAACATTCCTAAAGGATAGTCACTAGGTAGAAATGTGCATTTCCTAAGAGGAAGATAGAGCCTTCCCTCTTAGGATTACACAATGTTGTCTTGGTGAGGCTCTTGGTGAGGCAGGGTCCGGGCCAAGGCTACCCAGACTCACCGATGGGCAACTGAAAGTGAATGTGAGTGAAAATGCATGGTGATATTGAGTGTAATCATAATTGAATGATCATGCATGCAAATGGCGAATGATAGATTTAGAAAATGAAACAACATGCATGTGGGTAAGGCGAGTCGCCAAATCGACAACCGTTCATGAAAAACAGTTTCATGCATGCGACAAGAGTGAGATAGCAACAAAAACTAAAACAATGCTAGGAAAAGCTAGTATACATGTAAACAATAGCAAGCATTCAAATAAATAAAGCAAATAGTTCTCACACAAGTGAAAACACAAAAAGCGACAGAAATGTAGCACAAGGCATGGGAAGCGAGCTTACCCTAAAACAGCTGAGCTAAATGTGTTGATTTCTCCTAGATGTGATGTGGGATGTCAGAGCTGCAAGGTTGATGTGAGGAGTGAGCTCTGCAGCATCTGGTTGATGATTTTTGATAACTTAGAGGTTGTGATGTGCATGCCACAAATATAGGGGAAGCGACACTTGGTGGGAGGTCTCTAAATTGATCCTTGGATGTAACCTCCAACTGCTAAACATAGATCCCTAAAACAAGGAATGCCTTTGCATGCTGCCTTGGGAGAAGCAACCCATGCATGCAAGTCAGTTTTTCTCGGTCCTAGAGGGAACTGGTCAACTCAGCTACACATGAATAAGGTTGTTCGGCCGCTGGAAGAAAATGCACATTTCTGGACGAGAGATGGGTTGGTTGCCCAGGAGATTTGAGCAATTTCTGGGAAGAGCAGCTGACTACTACCCAGATTTGCGCAAATTTTGGGCTGAGCAACCCTGCTAGAGATAATTGTGCAATTCCCACTGGGAGTGTTGACTGGTAGAATTGTGCAATTCTGGAGCCCAGCAGGCTGCTAGAAGGGATTTGCAATTTCTAGAGGGAAGGTTGGTTGCTCTCTAGAAATTCGCAATTTTCTTAGGGAAGATGCTCAGCTTGCAACTGGACCAAGTTCGAGTGATTAGCCTATGAGGGGAATCCATCAAGCTACGATCAACAGGGTGCCTTTGTGCAAGAAAAACACTGAAGCTTGTGAACTTGATGAAGCAAGGCAAGCTGATGTGAAAAGTTGGTAGGGAGGCTGCAAAACGAAGCTAAGGAAAAATTTTGGAGGGTGGTTGTAGCCACTACAACATCTCCACATATGAGAAACAATTATCGTATCTCATCCATCCAACAATACATGAGCAACAATATGCTTTCGCCATAGATGAGAAACAATATAGATCATCATCTCTCAACCATGTAAATGCATACTATAGGCAAAAACATATTCTCTTCATCCAACTACAACACATGACTCATCCGTCTAATACATATCAGCATCATGCATGATTCATCTAGAAATGAAAACATAAGCAATAATATGCATAATCTAGACGAAATATCTCCAACATATCATTTTATCTCGATGACAGCAACATACGCATGACAACATATGACATAAACATCAACTATATCATGCCAAACATATGATATTTTCTACTATATGGTAGTAACATCAAAATATATTCCATACATCAAATCAATGTCAAATATTTATGCACTACATAGGAACACAATGGAAACACTCCATTGATCTATTAGGAAGCACAAGTGATCCCCCCGAATGTGTGATCCCCCATCACACCTAGAAAATGCACATAATAATGGCTTCCATAACACCATTATCATCAATAAAATCAGAACATATAACTGCTCCAAAACTATCAACAAATGTACATGGTTGCTCCAACTAAAACAAACTGGAATAGAAAAAGAGCTAAAACTAGAAATAATACTTCAAACCATAAGGACTTCCCCTGAACACATGCATCTCTAGAAATGCATATTTGTCTTCTCATACTCTTTCCCATATGGCTACATAATTAAGAATTTGCATACAACTCATAATGAAACCATATGCTCTCCCTGAGACCATGCATGCCTCAATTTTTTGGTGGGAGACCCTTGCTGCTCTTTTCTCCTCCCAACTTTCATTTGTTGATCCATATTCTTCTTATGCGGTTGGATTTGCACATTCTCCTCTCTCTGAATGGATCTCCTCAAACACATGTGAAATTTGCAATCCTTAGCCTTATGGCCAACATTGTCACACACAAAACATCTAATATAGGAATTGAGAAATAATTGGATATCTTCTGCTTATTTTATTTTTATTCCTTGCATGTGCCCTATAGTCAATAGCCCTATGGCAGAAAATCATTGCATGAGAAACAATAACCATAAAAGGGACTATTATACTTGAAAGATGGATATTTTCTTTGCATGAATGCTTGATGTGGCTTCTCCTTTGGTTGCTCCTTTTGATGAGAGAGAGATCTCTCCATTGTTGCAACTTGTTGTTATGTGTCCACGACTTCCACAACTATAACACTTCCCAATTATATTCTTCTTCTTTGATCTTCGTCTCTTGTTTTGTTGCTTCTTGCATGGCTTATGAATCTCATTATTTTTGTTGTAAATAGGTGCTCCAAGAATTTCATATTTTCTTGTAGATGCTTGAACACTAGTTTTGAACCTCTCTAATTCTTCTCTTGCAGAAATTTCTTCACCCTTCAATTTCTGAAATTTATCCTTCAACTCCTTGTCTTAAACCATGAGCCTTTGAATCTCAATTTTTGGTGCTTTCATCTTGGATTTCTCATCATTTTTGCAACTGATGCTTGATCTATCACTATAATCACTAGTGCTTTCATATTCTTCTTGTGAGGAGGATTGATTTGTTACTACGACAAAAGTTGAATCCTTTTCATTTTTCTCCATTTTTGAAAAATGCAATTTTCCTCCAAGATACAAGTTCTATAACTTATCCAACATATCTTTGGCAGTCTCATAATGCTTCACACACATGCTATCAAATTTTGAAGTACTATTCAAAATAATATTTTTATCTAAATCATTAGATGTATATTTAACACCATATTCAAGTGATATAAAAATATCTTCATCAATAGATAAAAGTTATGAATCCAAATTTATTCGTCAAGTTGCAAATTTACCTTCATGAAGTACTGGAATACCTTATTGGTCCATTTTGGTGAATTTGCAAAATTTCTACCAAAATCTCCAAGATCCACTCTCCAGCGATCAAGTTGCAATCGAGAGGCCCTGCTCTAATACCAATTGTTGGAAACTAGATTACTACTGAGAGGGAGTTTTGGGGGGGTGTAAATCAGTAGTGTGGCACTTTTGAACTTTTTCACCAATTATTAATCTTTTCACCATGCATGTACGAAAACAAAAAACCATAGATCAAATAATCAAAATAAACATGCAACCATAAAATTAATCAACACAATGGACACATGTGTTTATGGTGGAAAGCCCTTCTAGGGAGAAAACCACCCTACTATTGTTGTGTTGTTCAATTCTTTTATTAAGCGCTGAAAACATTATACATGGATAAGCTCACTCCTATGAGCCGAAAGATTTGACATATTTCAAGTATGTTTACACTATCAGACATGAAATTCTTTCTCTCTCAAATCTTTGGACTACCATCCACTAAAGAACCCCACGATCAGTTGATCCTTGCCCAATTACTCCTGAACTAACAACATGACTCTATAAACTCTGATTTGCTGGTCACCACCATGACCAATGAGCCTCATCTAATTTCTATCAAACTATCCAACCACCATTGGATGGATAAATATCTTCCATCTATTGAATCCACCAACCATTGTATATGTAAAGCCTCCATGCCTTCACTTCCTCCATGCGAGCCTCATTTCATATATTTTCAGATTGGACTCTAAAAACTTGCTCAACATGAGAACTATAGCAACTTAGCATCAAAGTTCAATCAAATATCAAATTTGCAGCTCTAGATTATCAAAAACTCCACACCAGTTGGAAAACAATCTCCTCCAACTCTACTCAAATCCTCACTGCATCTTCTCACTCAGTCCACAAAATCATGGCTGAAACATACTTCATCTCATTACTACTACAACTGAAAACTGCTTAATAAATTTTGCACTAGACAATAGATGCATCTTGCAGGCTCTTCTCTAAGCTCTCACTCACTCCACACAACAATTAGACAATCAACCATACTAACAATGAGTTATCTCCAATATGTAGATGAACCCAAGTACTCAACTCAATAATTACTTAGAACTATTGGGCTTCACAACTCTGTTCATAAGTTAGATTAGATTCAGATTCAACTCATTGACACAATCGCCACTAACTCTACTAGCCTTTTTTATCTTTTTAACTTTAATCAACTTTTGAAGGTCCCATGAAATTTTCTAATGATAAACCAAAAAATGTTGATAAAGGATATCGCCAAAAACGCCAAAATTAGCTCAACAATCCGAGGAATGCAGAGCAATTCTCGTGAAAATCCTTGGTCGCTCCCTTATCATTATCCTCTAAGCGACAAGAGCTATAACTGCTCCCTTGAGCCTGTCCTACAAGCGACTGGAGCCTAAAACCACTCCCATAGGCCTCTGCGCATGCGACTAGTGCTAAAGATCAATAAAATCATCAACCTCTTAGCTCTTAACTTCTGCCACATGTTCCATCATCTTCTCCAACACCTTAACGCTCATCCAAGCCTCTGCAACAGGTCTACAACTGATGAAATAGGCTAAGAACAAGTCAGGGACATGCTATACTTATTTTGCCAACTTTATCACCAAGACCAGCACCTCCAGCTCCTCAAGCAGCAACCACAACATCTCTAGCACCTTAAATGTTTGTAGCAACACCTCCATCACCTATAACAACATCCCCAACTCCTACAACAACAACATTAAGGAATACAACTACCTCCATCACTAGTAGAAGCACCTCCAATACAAACAACCACATCTCACACATGTGGCAGCATATGCAATGTCTCCAAGGCATTTAGAGACATATGCAACATATAGAGAAACACTCCAACCACTTGCAACAATAACATCTCCAAGCTACAACACAACATCAACACCCATAGCAACAATCCAATCCTCCTGCAATAGAAACATCTCCTACCAACTCAACATGTCTAGAATCCATCTCCTCAACAACCACAACATCATCTCTACTAGGTCTAGTCATAGGTATGTTGACGTCAATGCCAACTAACAAGACCATCGCCAAAACATCCAACACTAAGCACTTAGCACACATGCATATGACCAATAGCACTAAGAGTTTATTGAAATCAATGCTAACACTACAATGCCAACATAGAAACCCTCAAGGGGAAGAAAACCAACTTGTTGTTGTTGCAGTACTTCTCTTTCTTTTCTTATCAATTAATTTCTTTTATAAATGCTAACCCCAACTAGCTAGGAGCCACTACTCCTCTGCAATAGTTTGTTGCCCACCACCATCTAGGAAGCCCCAACCCATTGTCAACTATTTGTTGGTCACTACCAGCAAGGAGTCACTACTCCTATCTTGGCAAGCCACCACTCGTTGGAGATCCCAACCTCCTCAAATTATCAAGGCCATGATTTCATTCATTTTCGTGTTGGACCCCAAAGCAAACAAACAAACTTTGCAACACATAAATAAACCAACTCACTCTACAATGTATAAATAAACCAACTCATTTTGCAACACAATCTCAACCTCTCTAACTAATGCTCACTATTACATATATTCAAACTTCATTATGCATTGCAACTCAACTAAACTCCAACACTAACATATCATATTTATGCTAATTTCTCCTCTAAATCAAATATCTAATTACACACCATTTCCCTTGATGACCACATTAAATAAGCTCTCACACCAAATGCCATGAGAAAAACCCTTTGTAATTGCCTCACAAGAATCTTCACTTAGATTTATACATATCCTCAATACAACATCATCACACTAGAATACATAATTCTATCCATTTCTAACAATAGCAACATATCTGAAAGTTGACATCAATACCAACCAAACAACACTATTGTCAACAAAAATTATAATAACATCACCTTATTTATTTATTAAATATTTTAATTATTTTTAAATGAATAAATAGAAATATTTTAGTATTAGAAAATTAATTTAAAAACCATATAAAAAATATTAAAATTATTAAAATTTATATCACAACCTATCTCATGCTTTTCACTTAATTTTTTTCAAAATTAACGAAATTGTTTATACAAATAATATACTTACATTTCAACTTTGTTGGTTGCAATTAAAATATCTCCGTCCTTTGTGATCTTTCATATGTTATATAAACCATAACTCTTTCATAGATTATATAAGCCATAACTCGTGGAATTATAAAGTGAATGTGTTGCAATTAAAATATCCCCTTCTCGTGTGATCTTTTATATGTTATATAAAACATAACTCTAATATATAAAATGAATGAGAAATTTTGTTAAACAAATATAAGTATCAACTTTATATGTTTATGTTGTGTAACTTGGTTAATGCTTACCTATTATGTTCATTGATATATTATTATTAATATTATTTAAGAAAGGTATATATATATATAATATATAAGAAATAATTTAATAAATTTTGAAAATAGAATCGAATTTATGGTAATTCTATAATTATCAAGTTTATATATAGTAAATTTGAAATATATTAAATTTTTATATCAAAATGATATATATTGATAAAAAATAGTAATGAAGTTGTGAATATATTTATCATTGCAAATTAATTTTCTAATTTATATTAATTTATATAGTGTAATATTTATGGTTTTTTAAGCTTCCTAGATATATTTATATTATTGCAAGATTTCATATTCTAGTAGTGGGAAGAAAGTTTACCATTTTTATCAATAACTTGGAATGTTCAAAAAACTGGTTTTTGCATATGGCATACTAAAACACTGTGAAAAGGATATAAGCATAAAAAAGCTAGGTGTGGCATGTTTGTAAAATGAGATGCAAAGAACCATGAGAGAATGTAATATTTATGTTATTTGATTGGATATTAATTGAACACGATAAAAAATGATTAAGAGTTATTAACAAAATTGAGATTAATATGGAAATGCAATAAGACATTATGTTATTTGATTGGATATTAATTGATCACGATAAAAAATGATTAAGAGTTATAAACAATATTGAGATTAATATGGAAATGCAATAAGACATTGATCAAACTAAAAATTCTATATGTGATAAGATAGTATACCAAAAATATCATTGGGAGATTACATGAAAATTTAATTCACCACATACTAGAGCCAACATCCATTACTTGGTTCTTTATGTAGGGAATCGATACATTCCATAGAAGAGTTGTGGTTTGTTAGGTGGTAGACCCAACACCCAGTGTCTAGCTCTGTTGCAAAAGATAAATACACCAACTACTCCCCAAATTCCAATCCCAAAACCGATCCCCAATTCCATTAATGACATCTTTTCATCTAGATGCTCAAGCCATCCCATTTTCATATGGGCGCTGCTACCATTATTGTCACCTTCTCCCACTGGGTTTTCCTTTTCACTGCATGAATCTAAAGGACACCCATATAAGCACTTATCCCTTTGAAATGATGTTGCATTGAATGTGGAAAATTGTGTTCCTCCGGGGATTGGCCCACAAAGGCTATTAGATGAAACATTCATAAGAGCCAGACTATATAGTTTAGAGAGCTCTTCAGGAATCGATCCATTCAAATTATTCTTGCTCAAGTCTAACTGCTCCAAAGTAGATATGTTACCAAGAGATGCAGGGATTGGCCCTTCCAACTGGTTGCCAGATAAATTTAGCAATCGCATGTCTCTCAAAGTTCCTATGCTTGCAGGTATTTGTCCTACAAGATTATTGTTGGACAAATCAAGTATTATGTTTGTTGGTAAGAGGTATGGCAGAGTATATTCACATCCTTTCATGTGAACTGTGATTTATGCATCAAAGCGAAGACCGTTTGAAGAATCTACAAATCCGTGAAGTTTTTCAAAATGTAATGGCATTCTTCCAATAAATTTATTATTGGATAAATCCAATATATACAAATAGGTGAAATTTGTTACCCATTCAGGGATGCCACCATGAAAATTATTATAGCCAAAGTTTAAAATTGACAACTGTGATAAAGATTTCAAATAGTGAGGAAGTTGTCCTGTCAAATTGTTTTTCCTTACATCTAAATACTCAATTGTAGTACAATTAGCCAAAAACATTGGCAAAGTCCTAGAAATTTTATTAGTGTGAACAGAGAAAAAAGCTAAAAAGGCACATTTGCCATGAAGTTCAGGGATTGATCCTTCTAAATTGTTCTTTGATAAATCTAAAATCATAAGGAAATCCAAATTAATATTATTGGGTATAGTGCCAGAAATATTATTATTATATAGATCTAGTAATTGTAATTGCTTTATGTGACTTATACTAAGCGGGAGAGATCCAGTCAAATTGTTATTTGATAAATAAAGATATTGAAGATTGCTTATCTAATTAACTGGTTGTTTGAAGATTTACATGAAGGTTTAAATTTACATGAAAGTTTGGATTAAAGTGGCGTGCAATCTGCGCAAACCTGCTTAGAGGAATTACCATTAACCAGTGACAAAAAAAATTTACAATTTTTTTTGAAATTTTAAAATCAAATTTATAGATTTTTTTGGATTTTTAATTTAATTTATAAAATTTTAACTTAAATTTCATAATTCACATAATATTTTAGAGCACAACATAAATTTTATAGTCTTCATAATAATAATATAACATAACTCATTTATAATCTAATACAACATAGCTTATTTATAATCGGAATAATTCAATTTCAAAAAAATTTACCTTTATAATAAATAACATTAAATAATTTAAAAAATCAATCATTATATTATCTTTATATCCATTACGGATTTTGTATATCTATTATTATTATTAAGAGAATTAAATTCATTTAGCGTAAGAATATTGAATTTACTACATACTCATTGAATGTCCAAATTTGTAATGGACTAAACCGAGCAAATTGTAATGAACATATATAAGGATGGATTTTTTAACAAATATATATGTTAAATTCCCATGAATGTTAAATTAATTTACTTTTTAATGGAACTTGTTTCATCGGTATAAAATTGAATAGTGAACATTTTTAATAAAGATGATAAAGGATGAATTGTAATTTAATTAAAGATTTTGAAAATATCTTAGAATTTGATAGGATAAAATTGATAGGTTAAAAAGTTGGACTTTTTCAATTTGCCTGAAAAATACTTAGAAAAAGGCCATTTTTCTCAATTTGTGTGCGAAATTCCCATGAACGTTAAATTAATTTACTTTTTAATTGAACTTGTTTCATGGGTATAAAATTGAATAGTGAACATTTTTTAATAAAGATGATAAATGATGAATTGTAATTTAATTAAAGATTTTGAAAATATTTTAGAATTTGATATGATAAAATTGATAGGTTAAAAAGTTGGAATTTTTCAATTTGCCTGAAAAATACTTAGAGAAATGCCATTTTTCTCTATTTCTGTGCGAAATATTTGAGAAAAGGCCATTTTAATCGGCCATGCTAAGCTTATCTCTATCCTTCCAATTTTACATAATGTCTCCGAAAAGACATAATAAAAATGATGATAAAGATGTTTTTCATAAAGATATGTTTCAGGAATATAAAACTGAAAAGTCACAGTTCTTGAATATACTGGCCACAAAGAAGTTCTCACTTATTGAAATAGAATATTTTAAATTTTCTTAAATCAATTTCAAAGGTTTAATAAACAAATCACACAAAGTTTTTGTTAAAATTCTATGTGATAAAAATAAATAATTAAATAAATCGAACGTGTTTAAACTATTGCCTTTATATGTTTTCAACGAAACTTTAATGATAAAAATAAAAATGCAATACCATCATTAAAATGATTAATTTGAATAAAGATGGGACCTCGGCAATCTGTACAGCACTTAGCTTCTCTTTAATCGGTTTTGTAAATACAATCCGTCTTTAGGCATAATGGAGTTGATGAATTTATTTATATTCTTGCGACAGACGCCGAGATGAAGATATTAAATGAGTATATCATAGGATATCTCTTTCCAGGTAGGCCCGTTGCAAACATAATATGCAAGACATATGGTTACATAACCATGGTCAAGCAATCGCATTCCTTTTCGATTTCAAACTGGGTCATTACAATGAACATTCCACCGCGTTTAAGCGTCTTAGATATATTTAAATTATTGCAAGATTTTATATTTTAGTAGTGTGGAGAAAGTTTACTATTTTTATCAATGAGTTGGAATGTTCAAAAAATCAGTTTTTGCATATGGCATATTAAAACATTGTGAAAAGGATATAAGTATAAAAAAGTTAGGTCTGGCCTGTTTGTAAAATGAGATGCGAAAAATTATGAGAGAATGTAATATTTATGTTATTTGATTGGAAATTAATTGAATGCCATAAAAAATGATTAAGAGTTATAAATAACATTGAGATTAATATGGAAATGCAATAAGACATTGATCACACTAAAAATTATATATGTGATAAGATAGTATACCAAAAATATCATTGGGAGATTACATGACAATTTAATTCACCACATACTATGGCCAACATCCATTACTTGGTTCTTTATGTAGGGAATCGATACATTCCATAGAAGAGTTGTGGTTTGTTAGGTGGTAGACCCAACACCCAGTGTCTAGCTCTGTTGCAAAAGATAAATACACCAACTACTCCCCAAATTCCAATCCCAAAACCGATCCCCAATGCCATTAACGACACATTTTCATCTAGATGCTCAAGCCATCCCATTTTCATATGGGCACTGCTACTATTATTGTCACCTTCTCCCACTGGGTTTTCCTTTTCACTGCATGAATCTAAAGGACACCCATATAAGCACTTATTCATTTGAAATGATGTTGCACTGAATGTGGAAAATTGTGTTCCTCCGGGGATTGACCCACAAAGGCTATTAGATGAAACATCCATAACAGCCAGATTATATAGTTTAGAGAGCTCTTCAGGAATCGATCCATTCAAATTATTCTTGCTCAAGTCTAACTGCTCCAAAGTAGATATGTTACCAAGAGATGCAGGGATTGGCCCTTCCAACTGGTTGCCAGATAAATTTAGCAATCGCATGTCTCTCAAAGTTCCTATGCTTGCAGGTATTTGTCCTACAAGATTATTGTTGGACATATCAAGTATTGTGTTTATTGGTGAGAGGTATGGAAAAGTATACTCACATCCTTTCATGTGAACTGTAATTTCTGTTTTTTCAAAGTAACTATTGTGTGAAGAATTTACAAATCCGTGAAGCCTTTCAAAATGTAATGGCATTCTTCCACTAAATTTATTATTGGATAAAATCCAATACATACAAATAGGTGAAATTTGTTACCCATTCAGGGATGCCACCATGAAAATTATTATAGCCAAAGTTTAAAATTGACAACCTTGAAAAATATTTCAAATAGTGAGGAAGTTGCCCTGTAAAATTGTTTTTTCTTAAATCTAAATACTGAATTTCAGTACAATTAGCCAAAGACATTGGCAAAGTCCCAGAAAGTTTATTAGTGTGAACAGAGAAAAAACTTAACGCGGAGAAACTATCAAAATTAAATTCAGGGATTGATCCTTCTAAATTGTTAATTGATAAGTCTAAAAGTTAAAGGCAATACAAACTAATAATATTGGGTATAGTGCCAAGAATATTATTATTATATAAATTTAGTACAGTTAAATCCTTTAGGTGACTTATACTAAGCGGGAGAGATCCAGTCAAATTGTTATTTGATAAATGAAGAACTTGAAGACCGCTTAATTGACCTATGCTATGCGGGGGAGATCCAGTCAAATTTTTATTTGATAAATCAAGAGATTCAAGATTGCTTAATTGACCTATGTTACGAGGGAGAGATCCAATTAACTGGTTGTTTGATAAGTCGAGAGAGTTCAATTCCATATTGGTAATACTGGGGGGGAATGCTAATGCTACCTCTAAGGTTGTTAGTGGCTAGGCACAACCAAAATAGGGGAGTACAATTGAATAGGGTGGGAGGGATGTCACCACTGAGAGAGTTGTTGGATAAATCAATATTAACTATGCTTTTTATCAAACTCAATTTGTTCCCGCATAAAACGTCCTCATATTTTGGGGTTTTATATCTTTTTCAAAGTTTTAGTATGTAATTTTTATTTTTTAATTAAGGAAAATGCGGATATTATTGAAATTTTGTTTAGTTAGTAGAAATTCAATCCCTATTTTTATGGCAAAAGAAGTGAAAGAAGTAAAATCTGGGGATATTCTTAATATTTTAATTGTATTATTTTCTTTGTTATTAGATAAAATGTTTGTCTTGAAATTTTGGGGTTTGAAATCTTTTAAAGTTTTGGTATGTATTTTTATTTTTAATAACTAAAGAGTATTTGTATTGTATATGATTTGCAACAAATATATCTGATATTATAAAATTATTTTATTAAAAAATTTTAAGTGTTTTTTTTTCTTTCCAATAGAAATATATGATTTTTTTGAGGAAGATATAACTGAGCAACAAAAAGAGGGGTTTTGTATGTGAATATCTCACAAAATTGTTTCACCAAAATACAAATTTTACAATATTTTACCTTACTAATTGATTTTTTTTAGTAAGAAAAAAGCATGATGGTATATTAAATAGATAAACTATATGACAGTAAAGTCAACCTTCTACAGATTGATTATGATCATCCCAAATCACTTGATAAAGAGGATATGGTGTGTTCTGATCACCACCCGAAGCCCAAGATAAAAAAAAATATCAATATAGTTAAGAGACATTTTCAACATATCTTATACGTCTAAAGAAGCTATATCATCAAAACATATATAGTCAATGACCGTATGCCACATTCTCTCAATGTGCAGCAGGAAATAGATTATAGACATATATACCAAAATTACAAAAAAGAGTGTGAACAAGAAGATAGTCTTTTAACACGGAAATGGAAAGTCGCCCATATCAAAAATGTATTTTTCCCAAGTGATCTCCAAATACCATTTGCTAATCGTACATTGTTGAGAAGAAACCCACTAAAGCCCACCGCATAGGAGAAGGGCAAAGCCATCAATCTAGAGCCGAAGGAGAAATAAATTGAAGACATTCCGATGGATGATGAGGATGTGGGAGTAGATGTGGAGGAAGTTGAAGCCCATGGTGTTGACCCTATCACTCGGTTGCCTATGTACATCCCTCCGTGTAAAGGAAAGACCAAGGTCCCGAAAGATATCGACGAGAGCAAGGTCCCCTTGCAAACCCATCTGCTGCCAGATGAAATTATTTTTGAAGGGTTGTGCTTGGGGTAGGTTCCTCTATTAAAGCTTGAAGACTTGGACATGGCTGACCATGAGAAGTTCCCACACCTGGCGACCAAGCAACTAATGTGCCGCATCATCGATACAACCACCAAAATGACCGCATTAGGGCCGCGAAGGTGGCTCAGAGAGTAGACAAGGCAGGTTTTCTCAACCTGCTATGAGTGCCACACTATAATCGCACCCCGGTTACCATACTGGTCATCAAGTAGCTACTATTCTTGGTGCATGAAGGGTGTCTTTGGTTGGAGGAGACAATATCCATCACTTACAGATTGATCTAGTGGATCACGCAATTGCCTTACAAAGGAGAAAATATGGCCATGATATTTGGCAGAAAAGGTGGTGAGTAGGCCCTCATGGAGGCCATGAAAGAGAAGTTTAAGTTGGTAAAGAAGCTGCGTGGATATTCCATATCCAACATCTGTCACCCTGCTATAAAGGTGGCTACACAGATTCTAGATGGGAAGGCGATGAGGAAGTGTTGTGCTGATGAGGTATCGACACCTATCGTAGTGCTAGCAACCTAGTGCGCTGAAGGAGTTCATTTCAATTGGGCAGACCATCTCCATGGTGAGTTCCTTGTCAATTGTCGTGAAGCACAGGAGCTCAGCAAGACGTTCCACTATGCATGGCTCTTGCTGTCGATTGTGCTAGTAGCATGGGAGCTGCCAGAGGACAACTAATTCCCTTTGTTCGTGCCAGACCTACTAGAAGCAACGAAGTATGCATCGCTGTGGGCGACCAAGGATGCGCAACAAATCAAGGACAACCAAATCTTCTGGATCTTGATGGAGATGAACATCTGCATGGCCATCAATCGCAAACCACGGTTGTTGCCTATAGTGTTTGCCAACCTACAAGGCTATCTAGAGTTCAAAGTAGATTTTCACCATGTGGCCATCTGGGCGTGGAAGGATGTTGTGCATCAATGGTATGACTTGCCTTACCCTACAACAAATGACGCCATTGATGTAGTACTTGATCGATGGCTGGTAGAGTGGCACACTACAGTAGACTTGGCGGTGGGAGGGAGCAAGTCCACCACGCAGAGAAAGAAGGAGGAGGCCAAGCTAAAGATGATGTAGCTAGCTGAAAAGAGAAACTAGGAGGCCGTTGACAAGGCCTAGGTGGATCGCGATGCTTCTCAACAGACAGAGAAGAAAACAGATGGAACAAAGCAAGGCTCTCACAAAGGCGCAAGGTCACCTTCACCTGAGACATAAGAGGAAATGGATGAGCAGACAGAACAACACGACATGGACCCATAAGCGATGTCCACCCGCATCAAGCATCCAAGGGAGTAGGAGAAAGGAGGGTCCAGGAAGAAATCAAAGGCTACTAAGACATCACTGGATCGAACCACCCTCACAGAGGGTGATTTGCATGACATCGGTGACACAGTGCGGGATGTCACCATGGAGACCCTGCAATAGTTTGAGCAGTAGCAGTAAATAATCTTGGGGGCTATCCAGATAGGTTTACAGGAGCTACAAACCCACACATTACAGGCTAGCACAGTGTCTGCCAGCCTTGCTATCGACACTTCAGATGTTTCCGAGATGTTATGCACAAAGGCCTCCAGCGTGATAGTGTTGCCTGATGGAGCATTGACCATGGAGAATGAAGTTGTCAAGCCGACTGTCAGCGCCCTCAAGGGAGTAGGGTTGAACCTGGCAGTGCTCCACCTCTTATAGGATGGAGTGATTGCAGAGCTAAGGGCCTGTGAGCACCGTGCCCTCCAGGTGATTAGTGAGCAGTAGATTAACAATGAGCAGATGGCACTACAACGAGACTCTCCCATCGCTGTTGTGACTGAGGTGACTAACCACAACAAGCGTATAATGCAAGTCGTGAAGGAGGCATGCCGAATGGTCCCAGAGTTGTCCATTCATGAGGAAGATCCAGTCGAGGTGCACGACGCTCGTACAAAAATGGCGAGGGTTTAGTTGGAGTTGAACTTGCAGATAAAATAGTTACAGTTGAAGGCCCAGCCTTTGACTCCGCCAGAAGTAAAGGAGTAGCGGACGACCGCTGTCACAGAAGCAGTGATGGCGGTTGACAGTGTAGTAGCAAACTGCACGTAACTATTTGAGCACTTGTTCAAGGTCCTGACAAACTTACAGGAGGACCCTAATGTACAACGACTGGAGACAGAAGTGCGTGAGATGCAGTAGCGCTATGATGAAGTCAAAGGCAGAGCGTGAACCGTCGCACTCACACAGAGATTGGTAAAGCTGAAGGAGGCCAAACAGGTGAAGGAACAGGTGGATGCAGCGCTACACAAGGAAGTAGTGTTGAAGGCATGACTAAAGCCCTGGCTAGATGAGGCTTACATGGTGACAGCCTCTATTGAAGGAAAGCTTGCAACTCCACAAGCAACTAAGCAAAAGCTTCAGGTCAACAGTTCAGGAGCAGTGACTAAGTAGATGGTTGAAGACGCGAAGCAGGGGGGCGCATAGTGCACTGCTGAAGTTGTAGTGATACAGGTCAAGCTAGGAGGTCTTTGCGCTAAGATATCCGCACCTGCCAAGTGACTCGAGGGCGAGTCACAATGTTTGTGTTGGGGGCCTATTGGAAACGAGATCCCCCAAGGATAGTTTTGGGGCTAAAAGCCCATGTTTGGGTCAAAGTGTGTAATAAAGTTGTACAGACTCCACATTTTGTGGTCGCAGAGCAGGAAGGTGTCTTGACTCATAAAGGGTTGTTCGCCCTTATTTTGTAAAGTAAAGTTAGTTGTAAAAGATCTACCCATGGTCTGCGGACCATGGGATTATATAAAAAGATCTAAGTAAGTAAGCTCTAAGTAGTTAGAAGTCAAAAGTTGTAGATGAATTCCTGAGCGATAAGGAGAGAAGTCTAAGTTTCGGGTATTAGCATAGGTAGAGACTCTGCAACTGAGTGCACAAAGGCCTAGGGTAGATGTCTGCAGCTAAGTGCACAGACCCCTGCAACTGTGTGAGCAGGGCGGATAGAATTTGTAATCATACGAAGATATCAATAAAGAGAAGCATTTTACAAATTCGGTGTCTTTGTTTCTTGTTAATGCATCTGTCATATTGTGTATGAATTCATTTTTAATGCTTATATGATGCGCGAATGTATGTAATTACTTGGTATAATTGAACACAAATAAGGATATCTGTTTACATAGTGCTAACTATGATTGTTTAATAAGATAAGTAAGATACTTAAGCTAGTTTAGGAATCTACACGATATGCTGCCCTAGCAATGCAAAAGTACTTGAACCACAAGTTAGGGTTGCGCAAAGGCCAATTGTACCCCTTCACAGAGGTACTGAAGGGTGGAATAAAGGGCTAGATAGACATAGCCCTATAACTTAATGACCTGTGTGAAATCAGGAATAAGAGGAATAAACCGGCATCACGACCATCTCAGGGTGCGAAAACTTGGTTCCAACATCCCCCCATACTACTTCAGGTGAAACTTCAGTCCGCACTCCGCGGGCTAATGCCAAAAGGGCCAGTAATGTAGGGATTTGTTTGGCTAACTAACGATGAACTTGGGTCAGGCCCCACCAAGCCAACACTAGCATTTGTTGAGATGCCTTGGTATGCTTTGGCATGGTTTAATATTAAAGTTATTTGATATCAACAATTGGAAAGTGGATGAGAAGTAACATAGGAATATTTGGAGTTTAGAATGCACTAACACTTGGCACTTGGCACATCTTAGCATATTTTACATCCCTTCACACTAATGGGAACATGTTAGCATTCCCTAGCACGCCTTGTAACTCACACCCTCACAACTAACCTTACATTTTTTCATGACTAGGGAACCAAATCAAGTCCTTATCTACTGAAGTTCATGTGACATTAGCCTGCTTCAATCGAAATAACTTGACCAATTGCACCTATTACAAGTAGATTGTGCCTTGTTCACCTAAGAACTACATATAACTCATCTTAGCCCACTCATGCACAAGCTCAACTTGTCCCACTTAAGAACTTACCAAGATAAGGATATAAAACAACTAAGCAACATAGGGCCTTCACTAGAATTTAGGGCTAGAACAGAAGTAGCTGCAGGTGTAATATTGACTGAGGTAACCATAGTTTGAGGGTCATAGAGATCTAAAGTTTAGGTCAAATTTCAGTAAACTAAATGCCCAGAATATATGGATCCATATGAGCTAGGTTGAGTCTCCTATGGAGGCAAGAGTTGTTGTTTTTTCTATGGGCGGATAGGCTTTGTTCTAAAGCAATTAGAATATAAGTATAATGCCCTAGTAAGGGAAGTTTCATAGCATGTTTAGTCCATAAGGTATGCCCTTAAGACTTTGACAAATCTGTGTAGAAGAAGAGGGGTCATGACCCTTAGAGCGAGGTTTATCTCTGCAATATAGACCACATATCTGGAAGATGGTTTGCATAATTATTTGTAGAGATAGTAGATCCAAATGAGGGTGGAACCTAAGTAGAATATTGAACAAAAGAAATTTACCATATGCGGAGTGGATTGACATGAAGAGGAGTTGATTTTGTTGGATTGTCCATAGAGTTTTGGATAGATATCTGAAGCAACCTATAAATAATTAGTCAACGAACTATTAGTGGATGATTTGTGACCCTAGATTAGTCATCTACAAATTGTTAGAAGTATGATAAGAGGAGTAGTTTAGATTTTTTCATAGTTTGGACAATAAATAAATTTGTACACAAGAATATTGATTTTGAGAGGAATCAAATCACTATTATGTGGCAACTTTGAAGATCCCTAGATGAGGGCAGTGTTGTGGGCCCTAGAACGGTAAAAGAATTGATTGTGGTTGGGTAAATTGATGGCAATTCCAATACAGTTGAGGGTTTTTAGGTGATTGTTAGAGAAGAGCCCTAAGTCATGTGCTTGTGAAGGACACCAAGACTAGTAGAAGGGTAGGTTTATTGGGCCTAAGGATGTGCATACTTTTAAGGACTAAAGTAGTAGTCAAATGGGCTAGCCAACTAGTCCTAGTTCACTGTGTTGTAGAGGATTGAGTTAGTGAGAAGAAGGGTAACCTCCATAGCCCTAGACTTGTCATATTGGAGAAAAAATATGGCAAAAATGGGCAGACCAAAGATTTGTTCACAAACAAAGTTATGAACAATTGATTGAAGACCCCAAGTGTTGTAGACCTTGAAGGAAAAAGGAGGTAGCTAGAGGGGAAATTTTGATGAGTCGAGTTCAATAACATAAAGGAGTTGAGTTCATTGATAGAGGTAGATTGAGGAGCTGCAGAATGGGAGGCAAGAGGATCTGCCAGATGTGTCCAAGACACATGGACTGAAAGTTTTGTGTGTGGCTACCATCAACAATTAGGTCAAGTGTTGTCTTGTTTAAGGTAGATTGGTTGTCAAAGGACTAACACCAAGACCTAGTTGTAGTCCTTGCATCAGTGTGATTATAAAGGGTCGCGTTCCCTGGTACGAGAGCTCTAGCCTTTTCTATTATAGTTTTTAATATAATGAAGAAGGGTTTGAAAAAGTTAAAGATTGTCATGTGCACTAGTTGATTTCCTGATGTGTGTAGATTTCTTTGCGTAAAGTAGATGTGTTGTGGAATTTGAGTTTATTTTCATTAAATATTTTAAGATCAAACCCAGATTCTCATGTGTCATGGAAATTCATCATATGCCTTGTTCACCTAAGAACTACCAGTAACTCATCTTAGGCTACTCATATCCAATTTAAACTCATCCCACTTAACAAGTTACCAAGGCAAGGCTCATCACATCCAACCATGGCCATAAAACAACTAAGTAACACAATTTACATCTTGACATGCCATAGCACCTGACATGTCTTAGAATGCCTTAGCACTATGTTGCATGTGTTAGTATCCCCTACAAAACTGGGCATGCTTTGACACTCCCTAGAACATCCTAACACTTCCTGACATGCCTTGGAAGATTATCATGCCTTGGCACTAACTAGCATATAACCTTGTCACTCCCTCCTTAACACACCTAGAAATCGTTGATACTCCCTGTCACACACTCTTATTCATTCATTTCCATGAATTTTGACATAGTGCTTCCTTGTGTTTTCCTAACACTCCCTAGAACGCATTGGCATACCCTAGCACCTGAAATGTCTTGGCATGTCACCCTAGCACTTTAGCATTCCTTGGTGCCACACCCTGACGCCTGAAACATCTTATCATACCTTAGCACTTGGCTTGTATTGGCATGTCTAGCATGCCTTGGAGCTGCTTAGCATGTGTTCGTACTTCCTAGCATTCCCTGGAACACCTTGGCACTTCGTAGTTGTCATGCCCTCATTGATAGCCTTACTTTTCTTATGGCTTGGGAACCCAACCAAGTCATTGGCAAAACTGTGTTGTGCCCAACCCAAAGTCTCCCTTTGTTTGAAACTGTTTTTTCCATCCCCTTATTGAAACCACAGTCTTGCCTCCTATAAATTCTATTATGAAATTCTCCTAACATACTTCTTCCTTGGGACACTTAGAATTCACTGACACTCATTGGCACACACTCTTATTCGTTTCATTCCATGCATTTTGACATATTTATCCCTTGTGATGCCCTAACACTTCCTATCGCTCCTCAACATGCATTAACACTGTCTGGCATGTGTTAGCACACCTTTTCATTCCTTGGTATGCCCTGACACTCATTATCTATAATGCCCACACAACTACCCTTACTTTTTTTGGGACTTGGGAACCCAACCAAGTCCTACTTCAACTACAAAAAATTGACAAAATTATGATTACCATAAATAAAATATGCCTTGTTCACCTAAGAACTACCTATAACTCATCTTAAGCTACTGATTTCCAATCTCAACTCATCCCACTTAACAAGTTACCAAGTCAAGGCTCACATCCAACTGTGGCCATAAAACAACTAAGAAACATAGTTTACATCTTGACATTCCATAACACCTGGCATGTCTAATAATCCCTTGGCAATCCCTATGTGGCACATGATAGCATCCCCTGGATTCCTTGACATGCTTTGGCTCTCCCTAGCACACCCTAACACTCCCTAACATGCCCTAGCACTCTAACATGCCTTGGCACTGCCTAGCATAACACCTTGTCACTTTCTCCTTAACACACCTGGGACTCATTATCACTATCTATCACATACTCTTATTCATTCATTTCCATGAATTCTGAACGAGTTCTCCCTTGTGTTTTCATGGCACTCCCTAACACTCCTTGACATGATACTTGTAATAGGTTGTCTCATTTTATTTTTCAACAAGTCTAAAGAGGTTCAATGGGTTTGAATAAGGTTTGGAGTATTGACTCAACCCCTTTCATGCTTAAGCATTGGACTCTTCTTTTTTATACCGCTCGAGAGAGGCTAGACAAGGCCCCTATCTAGGTTTAGCTTCTGCGATTAAATGTACAATTCTGGTTGAAGCAGGCTCTCAAAGAAATTGGGAACAAGAGGGGGAAAGCTTAGAGGTCAACCTCACTTTAAAATACTAAGTGAAGATGAAGGTGGTGAGGGTATTGGTAAATTTAGATATCAGAGACAAGTTATGGGGTGAAATGAAACTCCAACATCAATGCATCACTTCTCTTAATACTTTAGAGTATGAGCGCGTCTCATTCAAATGTCGTAGATGTCACAACATGACCAAAATGCTATGAACTATCCACTAGGGTTCCATGGCAACAAAGTCTATGAAATATCACCTAAAAAATAAACTATTTAAGAATCAATCCTACACTAAATCACACCTACCTTCTAATTTTTAAGATCTTTGTGAACTCTCACCTATGGCCCTTAAATTCAATGCCCTCTAGCACCTCAAATGGTGGAATAGAAGGCATTGAAATAGGAGGTAAACTCCATTCCCATTTACCATTTTTAAGAACTCTATAGACACCTCTAATACATACTCCTTTGACTCAACATGAAGTTTTGTTTTTTTCCACTTCCTTTGAATTCTGTCCCTTCAACGACATCCTCACAAGAAAGCTTGTGGTTGAATATTACGATAACAAAATGGGGCACACCATCATCTTACAGGGTTTCAAGGGAGGGGTATTGAAAATAACCATTTTATCCCCTATATCCCTTAAGATCTTCTGGTCAACATGGAAATGAAATGACAAACTGATAAATTGACCCAAAGATAGATCTTGTCAATCAAGGCCAAACCCAAATAGAAAGTATCCCACCATGGGTTAAGCATTGGCATTGAGTTTTGGTAATATCAAGGATCTCCTTTCAAGATTGTGACCTTGGTTTTAGCATTCTCAAATGGAAGTTTTAAAACCCACATTAAAAAGGGGAGATTTTCACCTTAGCCTTTGCAACCTTTTCCCAAGATGATTCTGTCTAATGGACTAACTAAGATATGTTAGGTCTTGGATTTCTAGAGTACCCAATCAATGCTTTTGAGGCTAAATCCCTAGCCACAACTAAAATTTAGTCCTATTTGAAGAGACATCTTGAACAATATTCCTAAAAAGAGACATTTTCACTTCCTTTTGATTAATTTACAACAAACCTCAACACCTCACCTTTCTTATTTTCCTATCCCATTCTCCAACAAAAAATCATTAATCTTATATCATAAACACTTTAAAATAGGTAAGCATAGTAATCATTTTCCTTAACTCACAGGGTACCTTTACACCTCAACCCATGTAAGTGGACCTAAGTTGATGGCACAACCCATCACACTCTAAGATGGTTCCAGTTGTCTCCTCCAAACTAGGGCATAACACACCTTACGATGCCAAATGGTTAAGTCATCTCTAACTTGTGGGATTTTTGCCTTCACACAACACATTCTAGCTAGTGATCATTAAACACAATTCACTAACTTCACTAACGCACACCAAAAGTCCAAGATACCATTAAGATATGGCATGCACCCAAGTTCTTAGACTACATTGCCATAAAATGCACCTTCAACTTTGGATATCCAAAACTAGTAATATCTTAACCCAATATGGCCTATTTGTTGGATTTGAATAATTTGCTCCTTATCAGATCCTTGCAACTGCTTGGAACTCCATGACAAATCTACTCCTATGGTCACCTTCCAAGTTCCAACACCTCCTTTTGAAACATGATATAACCATCTATATATGTTGCAACAACCTTGCCAACTTCTTTAGTGGGTCACCCATGTATTTCACATTTCTTCTTCATCTCGCAAAATGGTTGTGCCAAGGCGAGGGTATCAACATTGATAAAGGAATGTTCACTTAATACCAGTGCCAAGTTGCCTTCATGAAACTCGCCAAATGTATTAAGTTTGCTTCACAACTATTCCACCTCTTCAACCCTTGTTAGAGTCTTCCTAGACATGCACTCTTGCCTCAAGTATAACATAACACTAACATCCCAAATGTGCATGGTTGTTTCATCTATTAATGCTTTGCTAAAACTATATTATCACACTGCTTAAAATGAAATGTTCACATCTTAAGGAAAATAACCTATTTTTCTTATGACAACTTAAAATATGTGAGTGACTAGGAGAGGACTCCATTTTCTCAAGATGAAAACAAAGGGTGTTACAACCCCATTCACACAACAATTTGAATTTATTTAACATAGAGAAGGATACATACCCTACCCCTTCCAATTTCTCGTATGACTTTTAAGAAACTAACACTTGTTTTGAAGAATACATAAATGATTTTAGTACAACCACATTAAAAGCACTTGTTTCCTTTGAGAGATTTCAAATTTTGTATAGTAAACTTTAACAACAAAATCATTACATATAAACCCCAACCTTAAAATTATATAATTACTGTTATTATGATAAATACCACTATGTGATAAATGTTTTGGAACATAAACCAAAAAAATATGTAAAAGTAAGAGTAGTTAGTTGCTCAAATACAACTAAAATTGTATCTATTGTTTTTTGGAGAGGGAAAATTTCAACATTTTTGAAAAAGAAACGTGCTAATTCATTCATGTTCCATGGGAGGGAAAATTTCAGCCTTTTTGAAAATGCTAAATTCTAATTCATTCACATTCCAGGACTAAATAGGATTTGTTCATTTTCCAAAAGGCAAGAGCCAAATGAGATTGTTTTGTACCTATCATAGATCTGTATGAGTTCTACATGGTAGTAATGTGCTATGGAGTTGCAGCTTGACCAGTTATCACATGTAGGGAAGCAGTTACGTTTTGGAGAATATCAATAATCGTTGAGAGATTTGAGGGATGTGGGTTTTCCCAATTAAGGAAAACTGATTGGAAATATAAGTAAAAAGTTGTGTTTAAACAGGGTTTAGAAATGAGATTGCAGAGAGTTTTGAATGAGGTTTTACGAGTTGTAGACCTGGTATCGAACCCCACCATCGGATCTTCATCAGATCTCCAGTCTATTGATGACACCAGGGTATGTTCCATTTGTAACTTCAATGCATTTTCACCCCACACCGTCTTTCACAAAGAGAGTACATGCACGCTAGACTTCTGATTCAAAATCCATTACATTTTCCTTATATTTCAAGAAAATTCCTTTGCTCTGTTTCATCAAATCCATCTTTTGAAAAAGTTTCACTACTGTAAGTATGGAATCACACCAAACACAGAGTGTATAATCAATTTCTTTCTAAGTATGCAATCGCACCAAACATATGTGATGAAGACATGTCTGTCGTAGCGGATGGAGCTTTTTCTTTCTCGCCGCAGCAACCAATCAACCAATTGATGAAGCAATCAAATATGTTTCTACAGTTGTTGTCATTGTTTCTGGGCCACAATTTGTTATATTCTTTGTGAGTTTCCAACTAACCTCACAACTGGGTATAAACAATAGTAAATAAACAATTGGTAAAAAAAAGCTTGTGCAATACACTTATGATCATGATACACCAATAATAGCAACACACTTGTGATCATGATACACCAATAAGCCATGTCAAAACACATAAAAATTGACATCAATGCCAACTAAGCAACATTGTTGCCAATAAATTTTTTAATAACATCACTTTATTTATGTATTAAATATTTTAATCATTTTTAAATACATAAAAAAACATTATTGAAAAAACATTCAAAAACCTTAGAAAAAATTGATTGTATTAAAATTTATTTCAAAACATATCTCATGCATTTGACTTCAATTTTTTGAAAATTGGATTTTTTTTTATATATAAATAATATAACTTCCCTTCCAAATTTGCCAAAATATCACCTTCTTCTGTAATCTTTCACATGTTATATAACCATAACTCGATAAATATAAAATGAAATTTGGGTAAACAAATATAAAGTATCGCCTTTACATGTTTATGTATGGTCTTTGATATATTATTTTTATTTATGATTAGTTAATATACATTAAATAAATAATATAAAATGTGTTACATATTTTTTTTTAATTATTTCATTTAAAATATTATGGTTTTTTAATATTTTCATTTAATTGTATTTATATAAGAAGTAATGCAATGATTTTAATAATAAAAAATGGAATTGATCTTATGTTAATTAAACAAAAAAAATCTCAATATCAATTTTACTAATTAAAAATAGGTATAGTTTAATTTATAGATGAAAGAGCCTTTTCTACTATGAAATTTTTTTATGGTTAATTTTAATCAAAACCTAACATAGATTTTAAAAAATGTGAGTTTCATTTGTATAATTAAAGTACCTAAGTTTCTTAATCTGGAGAATTCAAGTGTCCTCGGGTGTTGAGTCTATGCATTCAAAAATGTATTTGAAACAACAAAAAAATCACATTTTAGCTCGAAATTGCATTGTTGGATTCTTGTGAAGAAAACTATTTAGTCTATAAGTTAGACTACACCATTAATATGTATTAATGTCTCTAAAAGATTCATATTTTTAGTTTTCATTATTATTATTATTAAATATGAGATATATAGCAATTTTTATATCAAAAATAAATAATATATTAATAAAAAATGGTAATGAAGTTGTGAATAGATTTATCATTGTAATTTTTCCCCAACTTATATCATTTTATATAATGTAATATTTATGTTATTTGATTGGCAATTAATTGAACATGATAAAAAATGATCAAGAGTTAAACCAAATTAAGATTAATATGGAAATGCAATCATACATTGATCACACTAAAAATTCTATATGTGAGAAGATGGTATACCAAAAATATCATTAGGAGATTACATGACAATTTAATTCACCACATACTAGAGCCAACATCCATTACCTAGTTCTTTATGTAGGAAATCAATACATTCCATAGAAGATTTGTGGTTTGTTAGGTGGTAGACCCAACACCCAGTGTCTAGCTCTATTGCAAAAGATAAATAAACCAACTATTCCCCAAATTCCAATCGCAAATCCGATCCCCAATGCCATTAATGGCATCTTTTCATCTATATGCTCGAGCCATCCCATTTTCATATGGGCACTGCTACTATTATTATCACCTTCTCTCACTAGGTTTTCCTTTCCATTACGTGAATCTAAAGGACACCCATATAAGAACTTATTCCTTTGAAATGATATTGCACCGAATGTGGAAAATTGTGTTCCTCCAGGGATCGGCCCATAAAGGCTATTAGATGAAGCATCCAGAACAGCCAAATATGTCCACTCAAATTATTCTTGCTCAAGTCTAACTGCTCCAAAGTAGATATGTTACTAAGAGATACAGGTATTAGCCCTTGCAAGTGGTTTCCAGATAAATTTAGCAATCACTTGTCTCTCAAAGTTCCTATGCTTTCAGGTATTTGTCCTACAAGATAATTGTTGGACAAATCAAGTATTGTGTTTGTAGATGAGAGGGATGGCAGAGTATACTCACATCCTTTCATGTGGACTGTGATTTATTCTTCAAAGGGAATATAGTTTGAAGAATTTAAAAATCCTTGAAGCCTTTCAAAATGTAATGGAATTCTTCCACTGAATTTATTGTTGGATAAATCCAATATATACAAATAAGTGAATTTGTTACCCATTCAGGGATCCACCATGAAAAATATTGTAACCAAATTTTAAAATTTTTAATAATGAAAAAGATTCCAAGTAGTTAGGAAGTTGCACTGTCAAATTATTTTTCCTTAAATATAAATACTAAATACTAGTAAAATTAGCTAAAAACATTGGCAATGTCCCAGAAAATTGATTAGTGTGAGCAGAGAAAATTGTTAAATAGCTGCAGCTGCCATTAAGTTCAGGTATTGATCCTTCTAAATTTTTCTTTGATATATCTAAAACTAGAGAGGAATCCAAACTAATAATATTGGGAATAGTGCCAAAAATGTTATTATTATATAGATCTAGTACTTCTAAATCCTCTATGTGACTTATACTAAGTGGGAGAGATCCAGTTAAATTGTTATTTATTTGATAAAAGAAGATAGTGAAGATTTCTTAATTGACCTATGTTACGTGGGTGAGACCCAATTAACTGGTTGTTTGATAAGTCGAGATAGGTCAATTCTGTATTGGTAATAATAGGGGGAATGCTACCTCTAAGGTTGTTAGGTTGTTAGTGTGTAGGTACAACTCAGATAGGTAAGTACAATTGAATAGCATGGGAGGGAGGTGGCCACTGAGAGAGTTGTTGGATAAATCAATATATGATATGAATTGAGTGGAACCAATAATGGAAACGATTGGACCACTCAATTTGTTTCTGTTACCTTTCAAGTCAGAGAGTAAAGTGCAGTTGCTAATCGAAGCTAGAATGCTTCCACTTATACTATTGTAGTCGAAGTAGAGTCATTCCAACTTGACCAGGCGACCAAATTCTGATGGTATTGGACCTGTAAAACTATTAGAGGAAAGGTGGATCCATTGAAGATGTGTATAATTAAACAATTCCTTTGGAATATAGTTGTGGAGCGCATTTAAACTGAGGTCTATTATTCCTAGTGCTTTCAGCTGCCCAAACTCTAGTGGAATTTTTCCACTCAATTCATTACTGGAAAGATCTAAATGCTGCAATAGAGAGAGGGTGCCAATATAAGGGGATAGTCTACCATTCAATCCGCAGAAACAAAGTTTAATACCAACTATTTGTTTGATGTTTGGCCTACACCAAATTTCATTCCACCGGCACACGTTATGTGAGTTATTGGTTGTCTATTTGGAGAGCCATCCATATAGATCGAATGTGATGCCCTTCCGGAAGCTCAAAAGTGCCCCTAGAAGCTCAGAAGTGTTTTTTCTTTTTGTAATAAAAATATATGATTTTTTTTAGGAAGATATAACTGAGCAACAAAAAGAGGGGTTTTTGTATGTGAATATCTCACAAAATTGCCTCATCAAAACACAAATTTTACAACACTTTACCTTACTAATTGATTCTGAAAGATTTCATGATACCTTGATTTCATGCATGTGTTTTCTTAATATTTCCACAATGTTACTAAGTCTCTTAGCACAAGGAAATATGCTTTGGATGGGATATTTTGCAATTGTCCCGATTCTTTTCATGATGTTTTCCATAGATCTCACTTTTGGGAGGAATCCTTTTAACCAAATGATGCAGCATTTGGAGAGAATCTTCCATAACCATAAGTGTGTCCACCTATTGCTCTTTAGATAAAAAAAGTCTCTTGTAAAGACCATATATCTTTGAATGATTATTTGTTTATGACTAAGAACCCATGAGTACCTAAACACTTAGTCCTCCTTGGAGTCATAGAGTACCTATCCCTCTCTTGCAACCCCTGGGTTTTGTTTGGATGCCTCATAAAAATAGAGAACCCATCCTTGTTTCAAGCCCTTCCATGTTCTTTATTATACCTCTGTTAGTCTTAACTTGTAGCTTTTATCTATTTCAAGCTTGCTTCTGGGTTTTGGGAAAAGTTCTCCAAAACTGTAAACTTTCTAAGCCAATCCCATTCCATTTGGTCTAAGGTTTGCTGAGAAGAGTTCTAGCCTATATTTTGAGATCCAAACTCAACACACAATGATATTTCTTTCATCAATGTGCTATGGGGAGGAGTATCCATGTTATTAAAGATTTCATTACTCCTTGTTAACCATACTTTCCAACATATAAATTTTGAGAGAGCTTCCCAATAATTTTTGAAGCTATGTTTCTTCAAAAAGATTCTAGAATAATTTTTGGTCTAGGAAGAAAAGAGTTCTTGAAAATTAGAGTGTCATTCCACTCTACTGAAGAGTGGGGAAATTATTTTCATCCAAAGCGCTCTACTATAATCATAATTTAGAAAGCTATAGGAGGTGTTTTCTGCTTGATGCAAGTGAGAGGACACCCATAGGGGCCATGAATGCCTCTCTTTCTTGAGTTCTTAGCTATCAAAAATTTTCTATCGAAAGAATATTGCAAAACAAGTTTACCTTTGGATTGGCATTAGATTTCCGTATTTTTTTCCAAGTGTTAAACTTTCGGGGAACTTGAGACTAGAAGTGAAAAGTGACGTATCCCTCTTTCATCAAAATAACTAAGGAATTCCATCTTGCCTGATCCGCTTCCTCTGATTTATATGGCATGCATTCCACTAGTTGATCATGAAGCTTGAAGGCCAAGTGCCAAAGATTATGTGGAATATTCTAAATTTCCATCTAGCCCAACTAACTTCCTCGTTCCAACTAGAAATATCAGCTAATGTGAATTTTCTTTGAGCACATAAGAATTCGCTTGGTGGAAGAAAATCCTAGAAACATTCCTGTGGGTTGTTGATACATTATTTGATCAGTCCATAGATTTATATTTCCCCATTTATTGGCTTCCAATATAGACCTAAACGAATGATAGGGACCACTAATACAAATTATTTCCAGATCGGGGAGCACCCTCTTTAGGCTTAAATTGAATCTAGACTTCTTATTCTTTCTCGATGGTATCTTTCCCTAACAAATAACTTCCACCAATCTTCTTCTTAGGTGGTGAATCTCCAAACCAGTTTTGCCCCTATTGCTTATTCATTATCATAGGGTCCTTATTGTCAAACCCTTCATGATTTTTAGGATGCTTCCCAATTCCCCCATTTAATCATATGGAATTCACTTATACTTATTTTGCCTCCTTCCCATAGAAACTTGTGAATTTCTTTTGCGAAAACAGAGAGAATGCTTTGTGGAGAAAGAAGCATTAAGAATTGATAAAGTGGTAAAGCAGAGAGGACTGCTTTGATCATAACAAGAAGTCGTGCAATATTGAGCCATCTAGCCCCCCAAGTAGCTAATTTTCCTTTGAACTTTGAAATAAAACCTTCCCAAGATTGGGATGAATGTAACTTTAGGCAAATAGGAATTTCTAAATACTTAAATTCTTCCCATGTTTCCTCCTACTAAAAGCCCATTATTCTTCGAATTAGTCTTTGCTTTCTAAATGAAATATTCCATGTATAAATATGAGATTTCCTATAATTTGTTTGACCTTCTAAATCTTCAAGAAAATTATCCAAAACCCTTTTAAATCTTCTTGTTGTTATTGAGGAAGCTCCAACCATCAAAAGTGTGTCATCAACAAATTCAGAGTGATTGATGCTCTTGCTACCTGTGACTGACTTGATTCCTGGGAGGTGCTCACATATTCTTTCAAATTCCAATATGTGACTGAGGTAATCTTCCATAATGATATGCAAGGAAGGAGATTAGGGGAAACCTTGGTGAAGGCCTCACGAGGCACGAAATACCCAACCACTCTCCCACTAACAAGGGGGAAATTTAGTGCAATTTTATGCAAAGAGAAACCCAATGAATCAATTTAGCATCAAGCTAGAATTTTTCATCACCTTAAATAGGAATTCATGACTCACTCTATTAAAGTCATTTTCCATGTCAAGTTTGCCAATCATGCCTTTGCCTCCCTGATTTTAACTAGAATTGATATCCTTTTGAACAAGAATGATCTATCATTTTTCTCTAATGCACAAAAGCTCCTTGATTTTCCGATATTATTTTTGGAAGAAAGGGCTTAAGTCTTCTGAAAAAATCTTAGAAATCAATTTATATGAAACATTACAAAGAAAAAATGGGCCTGAATATTGAAAAAAAAGCAGGGCTTAATTCTTTGGGAATCAATAAAGGAAGAAGTAATTTTAGCCCCTATGCAATTATTCTTAAAAGTGTAACCCACCATTCTGAAAAAAATAAGCCTTATTATCTCCCAAAACTAATGTTTGAAGTGGGTAAAAAACTCTTTGGTCTTGGAGCTTTATTTGAGTTGAAAGGAGAATAATTCTTGATAGATTTCCTCTTCTTTGGGATATTTTATCAAAGCAAGGTTATCCTCCTAAGATACAGATTCCAAAACCTATTCCAACATTGATAATTATGCTCTAGAGTTGCCTAGGGATTTGGTGTTGTACAAATCACGAAAGTGATGAACCACCTCCTCCTTGAGTTGAGAAAAGTCTAATATTTTAGTATCTCTTTTGTTATCTCTTTGATGTTATTTATCTAGACTAAGTTCTTTGCCTGTTTATGAAAATATTTTGTATTTATATCTCCTTACTTTAACTAAATACTTTGGGAGTTTCAACACCAAATTTCCTCTTCCTCTTTTACTGCTTTATGATAATTTGGAAATTGTTCCCTTTCTTCCTTAGGCAAGTCATTTGTCATAGGGCCATCCACTATATTGGATTGTATAATTTCCATTCTCTTTTCATGTCCCTATATCTTTGGTTGTCTCTCTATCTATTGTTCTTGAACCTATTTTTTTAATGTGATTTTTATCACTTCATATGTCATCACTCGGTTCCCATGATCCATTCACTCCAGAGTTTCTTTAATAGATCATTGAAATCCATTGTTTGTCCCGATATTGGATAATAACATAAGGGAAGGAGCATAAATCAATATTTTCATTGATTTCAAGAAAAAATGGTCTATGATCTGAAATATTTCAAGGAAGGATTAAAAAATAGACCAATATATTTTGAGACAAGAGTGAGTGTGCTATTAAGAATCTATATAAACAAGTAGCAATATAACGCAGTCCATATATTTTTTTGCTCTAAGTAAGTTTGTTAGAGGAAGGTTTTATGTCCAAAAAAATTAATTTCTGAATGAGATCTTCCAAATTTCTTGAAACTAATCTCTAACTTGATATCCCCTTTTCTTTTCCCACGAATGTTATTTGAGGTTGATATGAAGAAATTTGGTAGCAAACTAGTGGGTGGGCAATCGATGATCAAGCAACCTGAGAAATGATTTATCCCATAGGGTGCACACACCACCCAAGGCTTACTCTTTAACTAATAGAAAGAATCTCATTGTCATTCCAAATCTTATGTTGTTTTTGAAGGATACCTTGATCCCCCATTTTTGTCTCCTAGAGTAGAAGAACTAAGGGTTATTCTTTATTGATTAATGAATTTAGCTCCTTCAATAATTTTTCCAATGATAATACCCTACAAATCGAGGAGATAACCATAATTAATTATTGCATGTATTGTTTGCTCCTTTCTAAGGGGCAGAGTTTTCTCCTTTTCTAGTGTTCCTCTAGCCTTTGAATTTTGAATCTAGAATCCTGTCGTAGCAGCTACAACCACCCTCCAAAAATTTTCCTTAGCTTCGTTTTGGAGCCTCCCTACCAACCATCTCTAGCATCATGTCATAAATTTTCAAGTACATAGGCTTCAACTGAGTTGCAGTGGCTCACCAGCCTGTGCATGTCAGCTTGTTTGTCTCCCACCCACAAGCTGCCATTTCAGACTTAGGCATTTTTCTGGCTGAGATGCTCCCCTTGAAAATTGCAGAATTCTGGAAGGGAACCATACTCCCCTCTAGAAATTGCACAATCCTACTGGGCTACCTTCTGGGCTCTAGAAATGCACAATCTAGCGAGGCATCCCTCCCTCTAGAAATTGCCCAATCCAGCCGAACATTGGGCTTCGGCTCAAAAATTGTACAATTCTGGTAGGCAGTGCCTTGCTGACCCTAGAAATTGCGTAATGCACGAGGGACACTCAGTCTTTCTTAGCCAAAAAATTGCGCAAACTTCATCCTCAGGCTTGCGTATTGTCGACTAAAAGGAGAGGAATCATTTCTTTTTGCAGGGAGGGTTCATTTTTTGAATTGTATTTTCATTTCCCTCTTGAAAGCACTCCAATCATTTTATGTTTCTTGTTTAGCAAGTTCTGCAAGCACTATAAATTGATCTCTTTAGGCATGCAAGACTACTCTAGCCTCCCTCTGAGGTAAAAGGATAGCTGCATATGTTGTCAGGTTGACTAGTTCCCTCCAAGACTGAGCAATCTTAATTTGCATGCATGGCCTATTTTTCCCGAAAAAGAAAAAATAAAAAGCATCCCTATATTTTAGGGATCTATTTTTAATTGTTAGAGGTTAGATGCAAAGATCGTTTTAGAAACCTCCTACTAAGTGTCACATTTTCCTAGATTTGTGGCATGCACATCATAACCTCGATCTTATCAAAAGCCCATTTTTTGGATGCAACAAAGCTCATTCCTCACATCGGTCTTGCAGCTCTGACATCCCACATCGCATCTAGGAGTCTTCGGCACATTCAGCTCATCTTTTTCAGGGTAGGTCTGCATTACATATCTTTTGCTAGGTTTCTATCACTTTCTGCATTTCACTTTGTGTAAGTACTTTCTTCTTGGTTTCGATGAACGCTTGTTGTCGTTTTGATGCATGTTAGCTTGTAGAAGCATTGTTTTAGTTTTTCATTGCATCGCACTGCTGTTGCATGCATGACACTGTTCTGCACTCACGATCATTGTTGCGATGACTCGCTTCACACACATGCAAGATTTACCATTTTCTAATTCTTGCACTCACTTTTTGCATGCATGATCATTCACTCTTGTTTGCACTCAACTTCACCATGCATTCAGACTTCTCATGTTTCAGTCGCTCGTCGGTGGGTCTAGGTTGCCTTGGCCTAGACTTTTCCTTGCCCAGCTAGTAAATGTGCATTTTTGTAAGTGAAGGGTTTTCCTTCCCTCCATAAATTGTGCAAATATAGCCCAACACTGGGCTCTAGGCTTGCATTCCACAATTCTCGGAGGTAGTGCCTTGCTGGCCCCAGAAATTGTGCAATGTAGTTTGTTGGTTTGCATGTCACTACTAACTAAAATTGTGCATTATGCAGTTTCAATCCTCAGTAGGCCATGCTGGACTGGGAATTGCGCAGTTCAAGTAGTCAATCAGCCTCCTGACATCCCAGAGTGTGCCTTGCACAATTTTGGCAGTCAGTCTCCCAGCCTCTCGGTGAAAATTGCTTAATCTTCTCTATCAGTCACACAAGTATGTTGCATGTTGGTCTAGCATTTTGTTTTGGTTTTAAACTAACATATCTCTTGCCATGAGTGTTTCTATGTCTCTAGGTATCATAGGTGTTTTTCTACCTCTCAGCAGTATAGGTATAATGGCCTCCCAAAGAGCAGGGTCAAAGGACATTATTGAGAGCGCAACTGGAGATGCAGTTGAGTGAGTGTCTATGATCTTCCCTATCTATGAAGACACCAAGTTGTTCATAGACAAGGATATCAAGATGAAATGGCAGTGGTATCACAGAGAGAAGCAGCATAAGGTAGCAGACTTGCGCATGACCAAGGCAAGAGGAAGGTTGTTGACATCATAGAGGCAAAACAAAGCTGCAAGTTTAAAGTAGATCCACTCGTGATGAAAGAAGCTTTGGAGATTGAGGCTAAGAGGTGAAAATGTGACAAGAGGATCATGCAAAGGCAAAGAGACAAACATAGGATGAAGGAAACAAAGAAGGAGTTGCAGGAGTTGAAGCGAAAACTCAAGGAAGAACAAGAGTTGCAGTAGTTGAAACAGAAACTCAGGGAAGAACAGGAGTTGTGCAGAGGAGAGAAAGGAATCACAATAGAACAGGTATAGTAAGAGGCACAACATACATAGATTGATGAAACTGCACCCATATAGGTTATAGACCCATTCGAGCAGCTAACACATAGTAGATAGGGTGAGCAGTGTTGTCGATCAGATGCACAGGTGTTCAGGAGCATGGATGTCATTGTGTGCATGCATGCGATCCCATCCATAGGCACACTCACCGAGGTGAAGACAAAGAACCAAGTCTGACTGGAGCTGGGCATGTACTTCTACAAGTTGAGGTGCATAACCACTAGCACAGACTTGAAGATCAACGCAGACACTATGCGTTAATATGTTGTTGGTCCCGCTGCAATCAAGACTATGATACACGTGTTAGAAGATGAGTTGGACAAATGAGCCAAATTAGTGTACTAGGATGTAAAGGAGGCAAGAGTTTTCTTCCAGAAGGATGTCACCACATAGTACAGGGACACCATCATAGGCTACCAAGCTTGGCATTAGTTTGCTACAGTCGATCATTGCGAGGATGTCGAAGAATTGGTCTTCCCACAGTTTTCCAAGTCTTAGTGATGTGTTGCATGGCTTATTCAAGCCTATTTTGTCTCACATGGGTAGATGTGCAGACTGTAATGTAACATCTTGTAAAAGTGAAAGAACAAGTGTCGATAGTAGAATGTAACAATAATATAGTAGTTGAAGAGTCATGAGGGTAGGTGAAGAGTCACAAAGGGGAATGTCATGGGTCACCCCACCCTTTGCTATTTATAGAACCTCATAACTCATTGCACATGCTTTTTAGGAGACAAGATTCATATAGGTGTAACTTGTAGAAAGCTTGGAGTGTATTGTAATGCGCCTTGTCTTCTTCACAGTCCAGAGTTAGTACATCTCTTTGGAAGAATAGGTGGCAATGACTGTAACGTACCACTTTCGGATCTAGTGTTTGGTCATCATTGTATTGTATGATTGGATCTTTCACTCTTAATATAACAAAGCCAACATGTTTCATGCATATGTTGTTATTGTATTTCAGCTATATTGGTTACTCTAATAATATATGTAGTTGTTTTCTTACGCATGTATGTATGGACTCTTTCTATATATGTATGTATGAATCTTACTAAGATGTGTTGTTGGTTTAACCATTCACTTTGGATCGTTGGATTCCCTGCCTTCTAGCTTGTGATGTATCTTTTCTCATGTGTTCCCTTTCAAGCTGCGTGTTTCCACAGATTTCTAAGGGGCGCACTCATTCTAAGGGGCGCACTCATTCCCATTTCCATGTGTTAGAACCCTTCATGCACCTTCCTTGGTTTTTTGCGCTAGTCACACCCTTACTACCAATAAGGACATCCTACATACCTCTGCATGCAGCTGTGGTTAAGGCAATGTTGTACGACCCACTGCTAGGACTCCTACACCAAACAATTTGAGGTCTAGTTGGGACTTCTTACCAGGGAGATCCTCTGACATGTTGGCGAGCCCAACACCATCAACATTTTAGCGCTAGAAGGAGGGCCATATGACAAGCTGAGTCCTCACAATCTATTTTGAATGTTTGCATACTTATCATGATTAACTACAAAGTTTGTCTTCTGAAGTGTATGTCTTATGGAAATGACTTTGAAATCTCGGAAGAGCTATGGAATAACTTGTCACATAAAACATACGATGGTGGAGGCCAAGTAGCCTTGGTCAGACATGCAGTCAATGTTGTAGGCTTATGTGAAAGACATGAAATCTTTGAAGATTACATGACCTGCGTGTTGCTTGCGTACATGCTTCGAGGGCACAATGCATTGGTGTGCCATGTTGCTCGAAAAATCTATTCATTCTCTTTCTCATATAGTCACAAAGATAGACTGCGCTTTCAATCATTTTGACCATAAAGCACTCAATAAAGAAATTTTGAAATTACGGAAAGCACCCGACGAATCTATTGAACAATTTTACATGCGCTTTTGTAATCTTGCATACCGATTTCCTGAAGATGAAATTGATTGGGATTTCTCAATGGAAGATTTGAGTATCTTCACATATCCAAAAATTAGCAATTATTGAAATCATTCGAACCCTACTTAGCATATCACAGGCAGGCACAATTTTTGTCACAAGTGATTGTTCGCCTTCACCTCATAGAACAACTCCACCACTATAGAGTGATGTGGGAGAACATGCACACACATCTGCTGAACGGTCATATCCTCCCACCCCACCTGCTCTTGATATCTACATAGATTTGTCTTGCAAGCCTGCTGGTTATCACATGGATTCATTCCCTCAACTTTCGTCGCCACGTTCCATTGATCCTTCGGATTGTACTATCTTTTGTTCTTCCATTACAAAATCCACACTTATTGTGAGCAAGGATCAAGTTGTGGATGGAGTTGGTATGTGCAGCCAGGCTACGCTGTCATTCATGATGTGTGTGTCTGGGAATCTAAAGAAGAACCAGTGGTGAAGGATGACTTACTTCCGATCATTCACACGACACATCGGATGTTAGTCTCTTATTACATTGGGGAGAGGACACATCTTCCTCTGAAAATCTGTCCAATCTGTCATCTATCATATCTGAAAAGACAGAGGGTGAACATCCTTGCTTCTCATTACCCCTTTGCACGATTCATCAAATCATGAGGATGTCTACGAACATCCTAAATTTCTTATCATTGTTGTCGTGATCTCTATACTTCTTCATTTGGTCACGATGTTGATTCAATCATTGTTAATATGTCTAGGCCACCGGTCTCCGATGATCTACTTATCGATGAAGTCAAAACTCCACAGGGTGTCGAGGTACTTCAGCCTAAGCTAATGGTTATGTCAGACCCTCACTGTCCTGAGGTTGGTTTCAATTCCTATCAAGAAATTGTTGAAACATGCAAGGCTCCTCATCACTCTCTGCTTCACCTTGAAGATTAACCAAACACCTAGATTTTTCTTCCTCCACTAGAAACACATGATCCCATCGCTCTTGCAATGGAGGAATATTACACAGCATGCACACCTGCACAATGTAAGTGGTCTAACTTTCTCACATTTTCTCTCATATCATATCCAAGAGAATGTGTATGCTTAACATCTGCACGCAGTGTATCATAACACCATGGAAAGTCCATAGAGTGCATGTCATGCACTTTCACTCATTTTTTTTTGTGGACACATTTAAAACCAGAGTGTGTTTTTCTTCATCTATATATCCTTCATGTTTGTTGGTTTGTGTGATTATACTATTCGTGAACCAGGCCTTCACCAACATGGGTTAACCAATGTGCTAGTGGTTGCATTTGAAGTATCACTTCACGTGAGCAGACCCATGCATTGTAAGCTTGGGAGTAGGAGTAGTGTTTGTTTCTTGTTGGTTTTCTTGCATGCATGTTTTCTTCATTGTTTGTTTGTTTGCCAGCTTGCTTGTTTTCTTACTCCCTTTGCTTTCGCATTGGATTCTTCTCTTCGCTCCTTTGTTGTTTGTTGCTTTTTTATGTTCATAGGTTAGTTTCACATGAACTATGTGCAACTCTTGAAACAAGTTGGGTAAAGTACAAGAGGACTTGTGCAATTATCAATACTTGGTTATCTGTCATCCTGTCTCTGTATTAAGAACTTGTTGTCTTTAGTCGATGATACACCAATGGAAAACATGTTCTTTTCGAAGTAAACCTTGATAAAAATACAATTCTTATGCGCTAACTAATATCACCTACTCTAGTCGGTTGTTTTGGGGTTAACCCTTGCCAGCTCAGTCAAGTAGAGTAAGGTGGGGATGGGGGGGGGTGGAGGGGAAGCCTTAACATGTATGTCAGAGGTATATATAAAATCATTCTCTAAATGAACAACCTCTTCTTCTCTCAATAAGTCAGGATCCCTCTTCCACCTCTGAAATGAATAAGTGCAATAAGTGCTATGCACAGTTATGAAAAATTGAAAAATGAAGAATGAAAAAGTGAAAAAATTTAAAAGATTAAAAATGAATAAGGCAAAAGAAGACAAATGCTTTCTGTGTGGAGAGGTGATGCAAGTAACTCTGCCGGGGCAATGACTAGGCTCGCTGGTAGTGGAGTGATGCTTATGTTCCTGCATGACTCCGGCGGGGTACTGTGCAGGCCTGTTGGTAGCGGAGCAACACTAGAGATGAAACTTAAACTCTAACTATATTTTCTTCTGCACCAGTATACCCCTCATCCCCAATCGAAACAATTGTGTTTACTTGGCTTGGCATGTGTTCTGACTGACCAAGAGTATGGCAGGGGCTACATGTTGAAAATAACAACAAGAAATGATAAAAATAGAATCCAGAATATTCCAATTTTAATTTGTCCTTGAATTAAAATTGTGAATTAAAATTTGAATTTAGTTTCACTAGCTGCTTCGAAATAATTAATTCATTCATCTTGGATTAATTAGTTGGAGAAATTCAAGCTAGAAGTCTTTGTGAAGTCATGCAACAGTTATCCCTTAAATTAAAGAGATTATCCCTTAATTAAGGAGATAAGGATGAGTTGTATTTGAGTTGTAATTAGTTAGCTTAGTTTAATGAGTTAAGTCCAGTTAAATTGGTTCCAAATAGTTTCAGGAACTAATTGTGAGTTCAGTCAGTTAATTCATGCATACATCTAACTAGTGTACTCCAGATAACTGAAGATTCTCGCATAAATATCTCATGCATGTCTATTTAGAGAAAGACCCAATTGAGCTAAATATCAAGGACATGTTACTATCAGTTGCATGTGTTTTCCTATAAAGGAAACTCATCCATGCAGTCAAGGTAGAGGTTCCTTGAGGATTGCATAGTTTTACAGGGTGTGAGATTAGTGTGAGTGATCAATGTTACACTTGGTAACAGTTGGATCACCCAGGGAAAATTGCACAAGGAAATAGGAGGCTTGGAGGGCAGAGGAGAAGGTTTGTGAGAAGCCTTGTTTACTTGTGAGCATCTTGGAGGATTGTACTGAGAGCTAAGGCTTTGTGTAATTCTGAGATATTTCCACCTTGTATGATAATACTGATAGTGGGGTTTTTAGCTAAGGCTTTCCCCTGAGTATTTTCTGTGTTTCATGTGCATTGATTATTCTTCTTATGGTTATATGTGTTCAAATCTGTTTCAGATAGATATTTAAGCTTCTGCAAATAAAATCGATAGTAGAAGCAGATTATAGTATTTGCTTTGGTATATTGCATTATCGGGTCAATCTACAGTCAGATTTTTTACATGATCTTAGAGGTAGATTTGTAGAGAATTTGCAGAATTTCTACACATATTTTAATCAAGATAGTGTGGAAACCAAGATGATCAGAAAATTGAACAATACCTCTAGAGGAGTTAAACTTTCTTTTCATGAAACAACATCCATTTAGAGAGCTAGAGTTCTACCATTGTGTGATCAAGCGTTGTAGTGACTACAACCACCCTCCAAAATTTTGCCTTAACTTCATTTTGGAGCCTCCCTACCAACCATCTCTAGCAGCATATCTTGCACTGTCAAGTACATAGGCTTCAACTGAGTTTCAGTGGCCCACCATCCTCTACATGTCAACTTGTTTATCTCCCACCCGCAAGCTTCCATTCCCAACTTATGCATTTTTACCGCTAAGATGATCCCCTTGAAAATTGCACAATTCTGGAGGTGAACCAACTTTCCCTCCAGAAATTGCATAATCCTGTTGGGCTCCAAAAATGTGCAATCCAGTTAGGAAGCCCTCCCTCCAAAAATTGCGCAATTATGGGAGGCAGTGCCTTGCTGACCCTAGAAATTGTGCTATGCATGAGGGACATCCAGTCTTTCTCAGCCTAGAAATTGCACAAATTTCATCCCCAAGCTTGAAAACTGTTGCATGTGTTGTCAGGTCGACTGGTTCCCTCCAGAACTGAGTAATCTTGATTTGCATGCATGGCCTGTTTTTCTAGAAAAGGAAAAAGCAAAAGCATCCCTAGATTTTAGGGATTTATTTTTAGTCGCTAGAGGTTACATGCAAAGATCATTTTAGAAACCTCCTGCCTAGTGTCGCTTTTCCCTAGATTTGTGACATGCGCGTCATAATCTCGATCTTATCAAAACTCATTTGTTGGATGATACAGAGCTCATTCCTCACATCGATCTTGCATCTCTGACATCCCACATTGCATCTAGGAGTCTTCGGCACATTCAACTCTGCTTTTTCAGGGTACGTCTGCTTTACATGTATTTTGTTGTGTTTCTTTCAAATTTTTCATTTCACTTTATGTAATTGTTGTCTGCTTGGTTTTGATGAATGCTTGCTGTCATTTTGATGCATGTTAACTTGTAGAAGCACCTTTTCAGTTTTTCATTACATCTCACTCTTGTTGCATGCATGACATTGTTTCTACACTCACGGTCGTCTTTGCAGCAACTCGCTTCACACACATGCTTGTTTTCCATTTTTTGAATCCTGCACTCAATGTTTGCATGCATGATCATTCACTCTTGTTTGCACTTAGCTTCACCATGCATTCAGACTTCTCATGTTTCAGTTTCCAGTCGGTGGGTCTAGGCTACCTTGGCCCAGACCTTGCCCTGCCCGCCTAGAAAATGGCCATTTCTGGAAGTGAAGGCTCTACCTTCTCTCTATAAATTGTGTAAATATGGCCCAGCACTAGCCTCTAGGCTTGCATTGCACAATTGTGGGAGGCAGTGCCTTGTTGGCCCTAGAAATTGCGTAATGTAGTTTGCTGGTTTACATGTCACTACTAACTACAATTGCACATTGCACATTTTCAGTCCTCAATAGGCCAGGCTGGACTATGCATTGCACAATTCCAATATTCAATCAGCCTCCTGATAGCCCATACTGTTCCTTGCACAGTTTTGGCAGTCAGTCTCCCAGCCTCCCTGTGAAAATTGTGCGATCTTCATAGTCAGTCACACAGGTATGTGGCATGTCGGTCCTCTATTTTGTTTTGGTTTTTAACGAACATATTTCTTGCTATGAGTGTTTCTATCTCTCCAGGTATCATAGGTATTCATCTGCCTCTCAACAGCATAGGTACAATGGCCTCCCAGAGAGCTAGGTCAAAGCACACCGTTGAGAGCGCAACTAGAGATGCAGTTGAGCGAGTGTCTATGAGCTTGCCTATCTATCAAGACACTAAGTTGTTCATTGACGAGGATATCAAGATGAAATGGCAGTAGCATCGAAGAGAGCAACACCATCAGAAGTAGCGGAAACTAGAAAACCTGCGCTGATCCAGATTTAAACAGGAACGCAACCAATTATAGAGATAACCATATACACAAATATGCAGCGGAAATAATACTTCATTTCATTAATGGAAAATACTGAAATATGCTTACAATCAGAAATGGAAATAAACTAGCTAGGGCAATGGTAGCTATCTCTGAGAAGAGATGTGTGGGCTACATGCCTCTGAACTCACTTACAATGAGGCTCGAAGGCCTATTTATTGTTGAGAAACAATGAAAAACCCTTAACATTCCAAAACCTAACCCTAGGAGATGAAACGCCAAACTGTGGGCCCCGTTTGGGGGTAAATTGGTACATCAACTTCCCGGGGTCGTAACTTTAGCATATGATCTCCGTTTGACGCGTACAATAGCTCATTAGAAAGATCTATTCGAGCACTATCATTGTTGGAACGGCAACACTGGTCCATGTTCCATGGACTCGTGTTGCCCCTGGAATCCCAAAAAACGTCGTTTAGGGCCTCAAAACGGCTCCGGAAGTTCAGGACCCGAAAAACTGCTAAAAATAGTAAGTTGTGCTACAATTAAGGAAACTGAAAATGCTGAGAAAGAGAATGGTGGGGGTCCATGTGGATTTGGCAGGTGGCCACCAATATCCACCTGGATCATTCCTCCCCCCTTAGGAAGCAATGGTCCCCATTGCGTTGAGCTCCCCCATGAGATGAGGAAACTTCTGCTGAACCTGTTTCCTGGTGAACCACTTGCCCTGCTGAAGGAGTTGGCCTGCTTTGACAACTCGGTACAGTTGGATATTCTGTTGGCGAGTGTTCTTGATCTGTGTGTCCATGATCCGATCAGTTGCAGCTTTTTCCATGCAATCTGGATTTAATTCTGTGGGTTGGAGCTGTTCTGCAATGTCGGATGTGTCTAGTAATGGTGGAAAGTATGGCCGCAGGAGGTCTACATTGAACACTGGGTGCAGGCCAAGGAATGGGGGAATGCTGAGCTCAAATGCATTGTCTCCCATAGCCTTAGTAATGGTGTAAGGACCATATCGGAGTGGTCTTAATTTCCGATAGGCTCCAGTAAGGCGTTCCTTTTGCAAATGCAAACAGACTTTGTCGCCCACCTGAAACTTGTGTGGCACCCGATGTTGATCATGTCGCTGCTTGTACTTGGCATTTGATTTCTCAAGAATGTCATGGACCTGCTGGCGAATAAGTTGGATGCGCTCAATGAAGCTGGTGGCCTTATCTGTTTCGGACTGGACATGAGCTGAATTCATGTGAGTAGCTGCAAGTGGCATGGCCACATCGATGGGGCATAGTGGCTGGAATCCCAA
>APFE031305768.1:0-50339 GCA_000404065.3 Pinus taeda
GGTAGGTGGAATGAAATATGGGTGAAGCCCATAGCCATTGAATGCTTTGACTGGATCTGCGGTGTCCTACTTCCTCCTTGGCCATACTGCTGATTAACTGCAGTCACTGAACATTGAAATGGCTCCATCATGACTGATAAATGTTGATCTGTTTGGGGCACGTCCTCTTTCCTGCTTGGCCATACTGTTATTTGAAGGCAGCTACCTACTGCGCTCTACTGTTTCATGCTTGCTTTCATCATCTTTGCGCCACTGAGAAATACTGCCCACCTTGCTATTTTTTGAATATCAAGGGCCCACACACATATATTTTTTTATCGGGTCTGCCTTTCAGGTCACATTGCATATCTTAACCGGCCAATCCTCTATTTCATTGTATTCGAAAATACATGTAAAAATGTCCCAAAATCATAAAAATGGCCTTTGCGGACCTCAAATATTATGCCATTTTGCTTTGAAAACCCATCGGGTCCGGGCCACATTGCATGGGCATCCTTACATGCAATTTGCTATGCACCACTGATTTCCCCGATTGCGATATCCCGACTGCCAAATGGGCCCATACCACCGATTCCTCATATTTGGAAACATATATAAAAACACTGAAAAACACAAAGAAATGCCTTCGCCGGAACTGAAAATATATAAACTTTTATCTCCCAGACCCCATCGGGTCCGGGCTTCATCGCTATCGACACTTATTAAGCTTTCCTTTGTGTTCCCCTTATACACGAAATACATTGAAAAAGACCTTTGCGCGGACTTGAAATTTTATGAAGAATCACTCATAATGATATCGGGTCCAACCCATCGGGTCGCATATATGCCTTGTATAAAAGCTCTACCCCTTTTAAAAGCGCTGATAGCGATATCACTATGGACCCGAAAATTTATGAGAAATAATTTATAGCGCCATCGGGTTCGTCTTATCGCATCGCAAACATGACCATGCAAAAGGCCCTGCCCCCTTTGAAAGCGCCGATGCGATATCGGCGATCGCATAATATAAAGGCCCAGACCTCTTGTAAGTCCTCCATTGCCACCCGCCAATGCGATATCGACGATCGCACATCGGTGAGGTCTCCTGTGTCGCTGCCAGTGCCCGCCTGCTCCGACTGCGGTATGCCGACGCAATCTGGATCGTTGATCGGCCAGATCCAATGGCTGATATGATTTCGGATCTTTAAGCTTGCGATTTGAGATTTTTCATGATTTTTAGAGTATTTGTGCCTCCCGATAGTGTATTTCCGCTCCTCCAAGGGCTTTCCTCTTGCAACTTCTTCAACCGGTAGGAAGATTTTAGCCAAAATTTGAAGAATTGAATATCAGAAATGGTTGGCTTGGCATGAACTTAAGTGTGTTTACAGCCTTTGAGAGTGTTTGAATCCATTTTCTTATCCTTTTACATAACAGAGCTAACACTACTATTGATAAGGAAAAAGAGGTCAAACAATTGATAAAGGACAAAGATGAGAGGATACAGTAGTTGGAACAATAGTTGGCAGAAGAAAAGCAGAATATACACCATCATATTAAGGCACAAATGGCACAACTAAAATAGAGCTTTGATTATTTAAATCTCCAGGTTTAAGCAGAGACAAGTACCAAATATGCTCAAATACAACAACTGTGATTTTTTGTGGAAAAACTGAAAGAAAATCCTAATGTTAAGGAGTTTGTAAAAGAAGCAGTTGAATTGAATTATTTTTTATTCATGTAACAAGAAAAATTTTGTCAAAGCCTATCAATCATCAATCTTATGTGCAAGGAAAGTGATTCACTGATGAATCAATTGTCTGATATGAGGGTCACTTTCAATGAGATTAATGAAAACATTTCAGGATACATTGCATGGCAGGATACTCGAGAAGGAAGGATAGAAGATCTACCCAGGATAGAAGAGACTCATGAAGATATCATTTTCATTGAATGGAATATATACCCTAAACAGGAAGAATGGGCTATCACAAGAGAAATTGATGCTACATGCAAGATCATTGAGACCATCAATGACAATTTACACAATGCCAACCTGATACAAGAATACCCACCTGGGAGTCTTCCCAATATCAAATACTTATAAGAAAAATGGCAAGAAACTTCTACGACAAAAGAAGAAGTGATCAAACAACTTTCAAAATTAGATTCAAAAGTGTATTGGAGGTATCTGGTAAAGCCACATAGTCATTTGTTAGTGGTACATTGTCTTGCTGACTCAACAATTCAGGTGTTTCCTTGCCTCTTTGATGCAGTGTAAACCAACCAAATGTGTACAAGGATGAAATAAAATCTTGAACTCATCTCAAACAGCAAATGAAAGAGTAAACACTATCTCATGCTACAGCTATTCATTTACATCATTTATCTTTTATGTAATTTTGTCACCTTTTTCTAGTAGGATTGTTTAAATCTCTTGAGAACTTCATGCATTGCCTATTTTTGTACTTATATTTTATTATAAAAACCATTTCATGTCTTTTAAGGAAGCGTCTAGAATTTTATAAAGAAACTCTTTATTTTCTTGCACTTTTGTACTTTAAAATTTCTCTTGTTAGAATCCTTCGATTAGCATCCTGAACTTTTGTTGGAGAAGGCTTATAGAAGTTTACAGAAGCTTGCAATTTTATACATTTCCAAACCATCTTAATGAGATAGGCTACATTGGAGCTACTTATTTTATGGGCAGACTGATATGCATCAGGTACTCTTATGTTTGTGTATTTATTTGTTCATGAATTAACAGTCATTTCTATATATTGTTTATCATGTGTATATTTTTCCATACAATGATGTATCCATTCACTTTTTAACATACTAGGACTGTTATTTTTTTAATACATTGATGAGAAATTGGTCAAACGAAATTTGGTGCGATATATGCTTTATAAATTATTTTGATTAATTATTTAATCAAAAAAATTACTTCAAAGGTTTTTCATTTCTATTAGTATCTATTTAATCTTCCTTATCAAGTACTAAGGACCATCATTTAAGATCGCACAAATATAAGTATAAATTCCTTGGTAATATATATATTTAGGTTAAATATATGTGTGTGTGTGTGTGTGTGTGTTTTAACTTGATAACCAACCCATATATCACTTAGTTTTATCAATCAAACACCCTATCCATCCTATCAAATTTTTATTGTGAAATTGTTCCCATTATATCCAGTTGGAGTCACTAACCCAAACAAAAAAGTCATAGTATTCATTTCCCCAACTGGGTGGTTTTCCCCCATATTGGTGTGGCGATTTTTGAGGCTTGAACATCTTGGCACTAGAAGGAGGGCCAAGATTATAAATGGCAAAGAGAACTCAATCTAAATTAACAAGCCATTCCAATAGTGACTGCCCCGCAAGATCACCTTCAACTTCTTGATCCTCATCTAAAACTCTTATTTCTAGATCAAAAGTTGAGTAGTCACTCCCAAAATCTCCTAGTATTATTCCTAAAGTAACTTCTTTAGATTATAATCCTTAATCACCTGAGGTTTAGAATTTAACAAAGAAATTAGAGGAAATCTCTATTTCAACAAAAATGCATGTCACATCTGAAGCATCTCAAGGAAGTATCACTTCTATTTTACAACCCACTCGGATTCTAACTCGGTCTCAAAGTGAGAAGCTTGGGGTTCCTCCATTTGAATTTTCCTTCCTTCTCTCCAAAATAAAACTAGGAAATATGAGTCACATATACCAACTAGTGAGGTTTTATCAAATTCCCCTCCACAGACACCTTCATTCCCTCCATTCTTTCCTCATGATATCCCTTCTTCTCTAGGTACTAGTGCTAGCTCATCCAACTCAAGAAAACAACCTCCCTCTTCTTCCTCTTCTTCCAATCAAACTCCAAGAATGGCACAACAACACCTACCACCACAAGCCATACCATGGGCTCATCTTGGTGTTGTACAAATGGCACCTCCCCTTCATGACCTACCTAAGCATCCTGAAAGATGGATGCAAAAATTCAATCCTGATGATGGATTGTGCATTGAGGAACATATCCATAATTATAGGTTAGCTATCAGTCTAGATACAGTAGTTGAAGAATATTGTGTAATAATATTATTTCCCTACACTCTCTAAGTATTAGTAGGTTCATGGTATTTTTTATTACCACCATGATCTATCACTAATTGGGACATATTTGAAGAGAAATTTCTAGCAAAATTTGGTGATGGCCATACAATCACATCTCTTATCAATGATATTTCTAATTTAAAAGCTAAATGAGATGAAAAGATCAATGAATTCAATTCTAGATTCAATAAATTTCTAAACAAAATCCTAGCCACAGCAACCCAGGTGTTGATGTCCAAATCGATTGTTATATTTCTACTCTTCCTTCCAATATAGCAATTTTTTAGATAGAGTTAATAAGGCAACTTTGGTAGAAATATGAAGGAATCCCTATCTATAGAAAAGAGAATAGTTGCATTAGAGAAGAAAACAACTCAGGAAGACAGAAAAATGAAAAGGGTTACATTTAAAGATGAACCTAAGAAAAAAATCCCTAAAGACCCTTTTGATCTCGAAGGTATCAAAAAAGTCCTCAAAACCATTTCAAATGAAATGGTAGAAATTAAGAAACAAGCAGTTGAATCCTCTTTTAAGAAACCTTTCAGATCCTTTAAGGGGAATCATACTTCTAATCCCCAGCAACCAAATACAATATCCAACATTGAATCTGACTTATAATAAGAGGAAGAAGAAACCGCATTGATTGATGAAGAGAATGAAGAGGAAGAATTGGTTGAAGTACATGGAATGTGGGATTTCATCCTCCCTATTTCCAGTAATTAATAAGAGCAATAATATCTACCTGTTAGCACCAAGAGTAAAGACCCTACTTATTTAACACAATCAAATCAAAATTAAAAGACTTCAACCCCTACTGCCAAGGAAAAGGTGGGCAGTAAAATGTCTTCTCCCAAAACTCCTCAACCAACTCCATCCTCATCAAATCCTCCATCATCGTCCAAAACCTTGGTAGTTACAAATACCATGGAATATAACATAGGAGAGGACATGAAGAAAGCCAGAGGGAATATCTCTCTTTATGAGATCAGTAAGTTTAAACATCAACATAAATTATTGCTAAAACAATTGAATGCAATTCCTGCTTCTCCCCTACTTGTTGCTGTTGTATCCAAAGCTGCCAGACGAATGGGTAAACCCACTAATGATTCATCAAATAAGGTCAATCCTACTAATGTTATCTTAATTGGTAACATATCCAATTCACATATTCCCCATTTCCTCTTGAATTATGAAATATTTAATAAAAAATTGCACAATTGCTTAATTGATTCAGGGGCCTCTTCAAAGATAATGTCGAGAACAATCTATCCTAAATTAAATGTTTCACCACAAAAGTTTGTTTTTCATATTGTGCAACTTGATAGGATGAAATTCGAGTTATTAGGAGAAATGAACTTAGTCACCATCAGACTCTCTTCTAATCTGAAAGTATATCAAGTAATTGACATATGAGTTACTGATATACCTGAGTTCTACGATTTAATTCTGAGCAGAGATTGGTATGTAAAGCTTCACGGCTATCTTCCAATGGATTGGTCTCACATGTGGATCCCATATAATGGAAAGCCAAATAAAATTTCAATTGACGAAGAAAAGAATTTGAAGCATACATTTAATAAATTTGAAGGTGAGAATGAGCCGGTAGCTTTTAGTAATAATATCATTGGAAATTACTCTGCTAAGTCATTTTTAGGGAAGTTCAACGTGCAAATGTCTCCTTTTTTGGACAACTATATTACTTCCTAGATTGAGAACTTTTCTCAAATAGATTCTTCCAGATGTATATCTATTGTAGATAAACCATTAGTTAAAAGTTTGTTTCATACATTATATTGTGATGGATCTAAATCCAATGATGGTACAGGAGCTAGTTGTATATTAATCAGTACAGAAGGAGAAGAAACTATGCTAGCATGTAGGTTAGAATTTGAATGCACAAATAATACTGCTCAATATGAGGCATTGATACAAGGTTTATATAAAGCAATAGGCCTCAATATAAAATATCTTCAAGTCTTTGGATATTTAGAAATTGTTATCAAGCAAGTAAGAAACACCATTCATTGTCTCTCTAGACATTTAAAACATTACCAATAATTAGTATAGGATCTTTTTCACATTTTTTATCATTCGACATCTCTCTTATACCTAGACTTCAAAATGAAAGTGTTGACATTTTGGCTAACATAGCATCCAGGCTCATACCATCAGAGGATTACAATCCAGATAGGTTTCCCATAGAATTTATTTTTAGACCATACATTCCTGATAATGTCATCACTTTGCGAGTCTTTAATGATGATGAGGATATCATAAAATTTCTAACATCATAAGGATCATATGATGACCAGATAATAGTTGAAAATGAGCATGATAATCAGTTGAAACATAAGTGTAATTAGAATCCCAAACCTAAATGTATGGTAAAACTATAGGATCTTTATGGTCTTGAGGAAAGATTTGGAAAGGTTACTACTTCTAAAATCCAAAGCCCAACCTTAATATTTTAACTAGTAAACCTTGGAACTAATGACAAACCTCAAAACCTTAATCTATGACTTTGTCTCTCTCCTGATGAGAGATTAGCCTTTATCCACTTGTTAAGAAAGTACAAATGTATATTTTGTTGGAATTATGATGATCGTAAAACATATGATACCTCTATTATACAACACATCATTCCTATGATATCTGATGACAAGCCTGCACAACATAAATTAAGGAAAATTCATCCCAGTTTAGAAATTCAAATCAAATTAAAACTTAATAAACTCCTTAAGGGAAAAATCATATTTCCTGTTAGGCATTCAAAATGGGTCTCAAAATTAGTACCTATCAGGGAGAAAAATGGTGACATTCACATTTGTATCGATTTTAGAAATCTCAACAAAGCTTGTTAGGATGACAGTTTTCCATTACCGACTATGGAACAAATACTGCAATCAGTAGCTGGTTAAGAATTAATGTGTTTTCTCAATGGATTTTCAGGATATAATCAAACCCTTGTTCATCTAGATGATAGATTAAAGACTACATTCAAGACTAAATGGGGAACCTATGCCTACCATAAAATGCCTTTTGGTTAAATTAAGGCAAGGGAAACTTTCCAAAGATCTATGGATATAGCCTATAAATATTTGATAAAAAAAATTGTTGTCATTTATTTGGATGACATTATTGTTTATTCCAAGACCAAAAACAACCATTTACATGACCTGAAGTAGATCTTTGAATGCTGTAAGAAATATGGAATCTCATTAAATCCAAAGAAGTCTTATTTTGTTCTAAATGAAGGTAAATTTCTAGGGTTCATTGTATCCAGAAATGACATTTGTATTGATCAAGACATAATAAAAGAAATTGATGAAATTTCCTTACCCCACAACAAAAAATCTATGCAATCTTTTCTAGGTCACATAGATTTTGTTAAAATATTTGTCCTCAACTTTTACCAAATTTTCTTACCATTAGAAACCATGATTAAGAAAAATTCAATATTTAAATGGGGACATAATGAAAGTGAAGCTTTTGATCTTGTCAAACAAGCCATTATGAATGCTCCCTCTTTAACAACTCCAAATTTTTATAATCACTTCATTTTGTATCCATTCTCTTCTGAAACATCATATGTGGTTGTTTTAACACAACCTAGTGATCAATAAATCGAAGCACCCATCTCATTCTTTAGTTCAAATTTTCAAGGTGCTGAACTTAATTATTCAGAGGTGGAAAATAGGCATTTGCTATTTTCAAATATGTAAAGAACTTCAGGTCTTTTCTCCTCAAAACCAATATTAAAATAATAGTCCCATTCTAAATAGTGAGACAATTACTTATGCAAAGGGAAGTAGGGGAAAAAAGCGAAAATTGGGTAACAACTCTACAAGAATATCATATTGACATTAAACCAGCCAAAACTGTTAGAGGACAAGGTTTTTGTTGATTTCTTACTAGAGCTTCCATCTTACTAGTAGATAAGGACTTAGGTAACACTATAGATGTATCAAAGGTAAGCCTAAATGATCTAGAGTCCCAATATGTTGATGTTATGTTTTACATGAAAAATGGATACTCTCCTCATGAACTCAATCATTAAAGTAAAAGGTATTTAAGATTGAAAATCAATATGAAGTCATTGATGATGTGTTATTCAGAAGGAATTGCAATTCTGTATTATTAAGATGCCTTGAAAAGTCTGAAGCACAAAAATTTTTGGAGGAACCCCACGATGGACCAGCTAGTGGACATTTTGAATGAGATACTACTACACACAAACCCTGCATGTTGGGTACTATTGGCCAACCTTGTTCAAAGATACCGATGATTACATAGGGAAATGAAAAATATGGAAGATTGATGTAGGAAGATAGTGATAACTTGCCTCACCTCTACAACTAGTCAGCATTGATCAGCCTTTTGAACAATGGGGATTAGATATCATAAGTGATATTTTTCCTATTTCCTCAAAGAAACATAAGTATATGCTTATATCTACATACTATTTTACTAAGTGGGTGGAGGAATTTCCACTAAAGGTAGCTATTTTTCATGCTATCATTGAATTCTTTGATCAATTCATTATTACTAGATTTGGTGTACCAACTGCACTTATGTTTGATAATGCATTTTACTTTTTAGGAAATAATATGACTAAATTTCTTCTTAAGAGGGGATTTTAACTAAAATAATATGATAACTACTACCCTCAAGGAAAAGGTTTAGTAGAGTCAACCAACAAGAACCTCATAAGAATTATAAAGATAATTGTTGATCTAGCCCAAAAGAATTTGCATAAATAGTTGACATTTCCTCTATGGGCAAATCAGATAACCTAGTAGGCCTAAATAGGCATTTCTCAATTCAATATTGTATATGGGAAATAACCTATCATCCCTTCAAATGTAGCTATTCATTCATTATACCTAGTCCAATTCATTGAATAATCACCTTCTTCTTCTTTACAACTAAGAAAATCTCAAATTCTTAAATTAGAAGAAGAAAGGGGAAAAGCCAAACTTACACGTACTCGCCATCAACACCTAGTCAAATCTTCTTTTGATGCATGTTGTGTTTCCATAAAATCTTTTCAAATTCGTGATCTTGTCCTTAAATGGGACAAGGCCCACATGGAAAAAGGAAAGCATACCAAATTCCACAAAATGTGGCTTGGACCATTTCAAATTGCTAAACAAGTAGGCCAATCAACATCTATATTGCAATATTTATCAGGAAAGATAGAGTATGTTCTTGTTAATGAGCTTATTTTGAAAAAAAATTGTTCCTTAGAAGATTACATCTTCTACTGTACATTATTGCATTTACTTTTTTTGTTTTATGAGGAAAATAATGTTAAATAACATTAATTTTGGCTTTACAATAAAATATATTGAAGTATTTTTGTCTTTCGCTTTCAAAGTAGAAATTCTTAAGGAAATAATTACAATTTTTGAAAATTGGCTAAGCATCATAAAACTATGAGATTTCCTTTTCCATTGAAGTTATAAATTATTTGAAAACCTCAAACTTTATAAAATCCTTTGTTTTGTAATCAGTTAAGAACAATTAATTTTAACAAAGTAAAGCATAATTACAACTTAGCATCTCCAACTCTAAAATTGTCATCCAAAAGCTCTTAAGTAGCCAATGGATCTCCCCATCCATTAACTTTACTATTTTTAGAATGTGATTCAAAAATATATTAACCTTAAAGGATAATAGGTCCCATCAACGAGCCTGCTTAGTACCATGTTCATAGGAAATAAAGACTGACATGACCAATGGCTGAATACCAAACACATGGTGAAATAGTGCTTCACTGATGTGTGTTAATCTTAAGACAAAAGGGGTCTCAAATACACCACACAGCTCAGTGTGCATGAGTGCGACTTATTGGAAGTGGCATTGATCATTTCTGGATAACAAACTGGACAATGGCTTTTAGGTAATAAAAAAGAAAATGTTAAAGAAAGTAAAAAAATAATAAAAATAATAATAAAGGAAAAATAAATAAATAAATAAATAATAAATATATATATTAATTATATATATAATATATACTTTTGAGATTAATCCTCTAAAATATTGCACTCTTATATGGATGGGATTGTGAATGGTTGTTGGTTAAACGTTAAACCTATTGAGGCTATGGATGCCTACTAGCAGCAACGGCTCTACCTGTGACAAATGAGTATATTAAAATGCTAATTATAAAAATCCCCCTACTTTATCTTTATAACTAATTAATGACTGATATAGACAAACTGATTTTCATAGAGTTTGTGGATCGACCTTAGCAAAGTCTTAGACTCAATGCTTCCTAAGAGTCCCACCACTTTACGTTCACATATGCATCAAAGTGTACATGTGCAGGTTTGTCGAACTCAACCTAAGAGAAAATGACAAAGGGCTTGTAGAAAGATAGAGCTCTAGCAAGTCGAATGCCTAAAAGGAAATACAATTTATTTATTTATACGATTTCAAGAGAGCATCGAGTCTCTTCACAAAATATGACCTCTTTCTGCATAAAGTGTAAAAACTATTGATCTCAAATCTAAACTTTTCCATAGGTACTCTGAAATGTAGGTCAAGTCCCACCAGATGTCAGAGAAGTGCTATGAGTTCCAGATATTCATCTGGAAAGTTAACCTGAGATTTTAGTTTGGAGGACAAACCCCTCCACTTAGTCATTAAGAAAATATATCTTCTAAGATTTACACAATGGAGATTTTATCGGCATCCCATGATACCAGTCACACTCATTGTTAGGTGATTAGACATGAAATACAATGAAATTCAACCCTTACAAAGATTCTATTAGTCGCTTGGATATCCATAATTATCACTGTCACTTGAGTAATATAGGTGTTGCGGGCTAGGGGACAAATGAGCTTTTGCATGAGGTGGCATGATATTATAACATGGAAAGAAAGGAGATCCATACATACTAGGTACCCTCTCATATATTGGATTACAAATTGATCCAAAGAACTGAGATATTTCCTTGTATATAGTTTTCTCTAGAGGCTGAGTAGTATGTAATTTAAGTCATGCTGAACAAATTCTCTATCTGGAAGATAAACCATGCCTCATACTATGCTTCTGTTCTAATATCTTCATGAAGATAATCAATACATTCATCTCTTTTGATGGTCCAAAATATTCCTTCTCTTGGGCACTAGTCATGTAGCAATATTTTCAACTAGGGCGACCATTGATTATAGGGGTTACACATAGAACTACATTCGAACATCAGCCAAGCTCTCTTGGCATATTTGGTGTACATCAAGATATTACAATAGTTTGCATAGCTCATCCATGGCCCATATAGAAAAATACATCTTTGTCCTTCAAAAGGTGCTAATCTAACAGCCCCTTGAAACATTATGGGTGACTCTATAAAATACATGATATTACTTACATTACTATGGCTACTACAAACCCATTTTTCAAGGATGTATTCATATACAGGACTATCCTTGACCCTATCTACAAGACATTGAAAACAAAATGACATATGACAATATTTACATATTAGAACCCACTAAAAACACTCTAGAGCAAAGGGAGGTACTGATGACGTTGAATTTGATGAACAACTAAACATCTTGATTTCTTTCGAAGCAACTTCTCTTGTAATCAAATCTGCTAAACAATTATATTTTCCCTTTTTATACTCAATCTCAAAGTCAAACCCATCCAATCATAAGCTCCTCTTAGTATCCTACTATTTCCTTGTTCTAACAATATTCTGTTTCTAAGCATCCCAACCATATGTTTGAGGTCTGTTCTTGCAATGAATCTTACTGGCTTCAGGAACACCCTAAATCTCTTGAATCCATTTTTTATGGCAAGGATTTCTTTATGAGAAGATGGATACCTGATTTTAGTGTCATTAAAACATCCCGATGCATATGATCAAACTTCTTCCCTTTTTTCATGCTTTTGCATCAAAACTCCTGCCCATACTTCATTGGATGCATCCATTCCTAAAATATAAGGCAGTTCATGTCTTGGAAGAACCATAATTGGTAGTTTTTGAACCTTTTGTTTAATAATTTGAACTGCAATAGTCATAGATGTGGTCCATTCTATTCCTCGAAGCATCTTCTATAGGACCTTGACATCTTTGGCTTGATTTTCATAAAACTGCCTAATGTAATTCAGGCTACCCAAGAACCTTTGCAATTGTCTGCGATCATAAATGGAATCTCGAAATTCTATTAAACCTTTCAACACATGTTCTTGTGATTCAACTTTTTCTTGGAATAGGATTAGTCCTAGATATTCAATTCTAGTTTTTGCAAACTCAAGCTTAGGCTTGTTGAGGACTAACCCATGCTTAAAAATCATATGGTGAACTATCTCCAAGTGCTTTCTATGTTCCTTTAAATCAAAAGAACAGATTAATAAGTCATCAATATAAAAAGTAACAAATTTCAATTCCCAAAAAATATGTTCCATTATTTTCTGGAATTCGAAGGGTACATTCTTCAATCCAAAGGGCATTACTTGCCATTCGAACTAATCATGTGGTACCACAAAACAAGACTTATATCTATCAAATGCTTTGATCCCTATCTGCTACAACCCCCTATGAAGGTAAAATTTACTAAACACATTATTATTACTGATTTTTAAAATAAAGCTTCTTTAGATGTAAGAGGATACCTGATAAAAAAAAAATAACATTTTTTAATTGTCTATAGTTAATCACCATATGAGGCTTACCTCTCTTTCGCTCTGAATGCTTGTTGACATAGAATTTTGGGCAATCCCAAGGGCTTCTTCCTAGTTCAATCAACTTTCTTTCTAATAGTTCAACAATCTTCTTTTCACAGAGTTCGAGCTCTGGTGGGGACATCTAGTTGCTGATGATTTCTGAGGTGTCCTAGAATAATTTTATTTGTAGGGAAGATCCACAAAGTATTTCTCTCTTTGCCAAAATGCATTGGGTGCATCTATTGTACATTGTGTTTCAATTTTCTCTTTTATTTCTCTGATATATTATGGCCCTTAGATCTCAACATTTCTGACTACTTTGTTGACTTTTGCTAGCTTGTCAAGAGAACATTCAACTATATCTAGGATAGGGTCTACAATTCTATTTACATGGCTCAACTTGCTCTAGAATTTTACAGATCTTCCTTGGATGTTGAGGCAAATATGGCTTGCTTCTACAACAAGAGGAAGATGTCTCCTTGCAAAATCTTGTTCGAACAAAATATCATTACCTGTATCAAAATTGTACAAATTTACAAAAGTAGGAATTCCATTAAGAATAATTGGGAAATCGGGAGCCATAGCTCTGATAATTATTAACATCTTATTTATAGCTCTGAACTGCAAGTTTGTGGGTTTCCAATAGTATTTAGGAATGGCACTATGTTTTTCATAAGAATTCATAGCTCCTGTGTCTAGTTGTGCATCAAAAGAATATTGTTTATAACTGTGTACTTTGGCATGTCCAAAATAACAATCCTATTCCCAAATCCCTTCATCTATAGAATAGATGTACCTGGTTCTAGTTGGTGATCTTCTGGTATGCATTGTAATTCTTGTTGCTCTCGGTTATGATCTTCTTCTTCTCTAAGCAAGTTGTTTCTATTTTTCTGCCAATTCCTTTTGGTCAACTCTCATACTAGTTCTTTTGGTCAACTCTCATACTGGTTAGAATTTCTTTAACCAAACCTCTTTTCTCTTCAATGGTGGTTTATAGATGCAATATTTCTCCTTGCAGTTTACTAACCTGGTTTGATTCTTCTTCTTCATCTGAGAGATTCTCAATGATGGGAGTAGCTTTCTTAAACCAATAGGATTTCCTTTGATGAAGAAATCTTACTTCTTCTCTACTTATAGTAGACCTGTAGGGAAACTAATTCTTTGGTGGATTTTTGGATGAGGGTGTAAAGGAAATCTGTGCAGATGTCATCGATGTATCACATGGATAGTAGGCACCAAGATTTAACATGCTTGGCTATGTGATTTAAGGAATTTGGTGCTGGAGGGTTGAGAGATGTTCCATGAGTTGGTGTCAGATGGCGAAATCTCCTGGTGTGAGAGAAGAAATACGAGATTGTATAGATGCAATTTCAAAGTAGAGATTTGTAGGATTTTCAAAATGAAACATCTTGACATCGGAAATGAAGTCAAGTTCTGAGGTGCATTTACAGAAAAATGAGTCTTCAGGATGTGGAGATGGAGGGTTGGACTAATCTGAATCTGTGACTGAAAAATATTCTTCATTTTGTGGGGGCTGATCTACTTGCTCCCATTCAGTTGGATCATAAATATTAGAAACAATGTCAAACAATTTATTTTGGAAATGATTTTTACCCTTCAAAGGACATTTTCTTGCCCAATGGCCCGACTTCTTATGAATGAAACAAGTTCATGATTATTCTCTCTGGGTGCCTTCTTGCCTTTTCTTGAAATATCCTTTTCTTGAAATATCCTTTTCTCGATCTCTAAAACTTTTGTCTTCTAGGGCTAAACCTTCTAGGCTAGATTTTCTTCGTGTATTTTCGACATTGGCAATCACTTCAACATTGTCCTATGCTAGTGTTCTTCTATTTTATTTTGTAGCCAAAATGATAGGCTTCTACATAGGTATCACAAACACTTGCATTGAACCTAAGTTGTTTCTTCACTGATTTGGTTGTCTTCTTTCGAAGGCATTATTTTTGCAGAGTAATTTCAATTTGTTCGTGGAGTCCTGCAAGAGAAATACTTTCAATATCTATATTTTCAGCTTCAAATTTGGCCCTAACAAGGTCTAGGATCCTACCAGGCATTGCAAACAAATATTTTCTTGAATAAGTTGTATTATGTCGGTCTCTTTCCTTATAAAGAAAATCTTGCATTGTACAGAAGAACTCAGGAAGTTATTTTATATCACAAAGTCTTTGGCTCATGAACATATCTGCATAATCATGGCCATCAACCTTAATTTCTCTGTAAAATTCATGGACAATTTCCTTGACAAGTTTAGCAACTAGCTTACCACTATTGATAATATTGAGCTTGTCAAATTCATGCCTTCTAGACCACCATAATTCTAAGTTACCTTGAAAACTCCAAGTTCTCCTTAAATCTAATTCTAACCATGATACTATGTTTTTCTGAATGGACTTTTGAGTACTTTCCCATGCACTCCAAGTATGGATTTCCATGAGGATTTCATTTTTAGATTTGCAGTTCAGATTTTCCATTGGAGCGTCATCAAGGTTAGCTCGATCATTAGTGTTTGAAGGATCATATGGAGTTTTCCTGGGAGAACCATACTTAGCATTACACCACTTTTCCCAAGCAGATTCAAAATGTTGGTTTGGTCTATCGCTATTTGCCCTTCTAGGTCTTTTACTGGATCCTTCTCCCTCATATTTTACAATTTCTATTTCTTATTTGTTCTATGGTGGCCTATCTAAGACTAGGATTTGTGATTGGACTAGAGAAAGTTTTTCTCTAGAAAATGAAATAACGTTTTCAAATTGAAAAATTCAATGATTATGGGCAGAGATCTATTTGAGCAACAGTGTAGTATTTTTAGCTTCAGGGTTCTTTTCTTCTAGCTAAAATGTCTAGCTATAATCTTCTATTGCAGTAAGTGATTCTTCTAACTCGAGATTTTCTTTCTCCAGACTCATCTTTAAATCTACTACTACTTCCATAATTTTCTCTGACTTCATATTTACATATTTTAACATATCAAAATTCTTAGAAGCATTTTGACTCAAATCATCTAAACTAGAATGGAGTCCTCACACATGGGACTGTACTTTCAGCAATTCTTGTGATAGGTCATCTAAATTATGTGCTACACATTCTAGTTGATAATTGTTGTAGTTTTGAAGCCTTATAATCTCTTGGGGCTTCTCATATATCACTTTCCTATACTGTAGGAAATTCACATCAGCTACAACGTTCCCATATTTGAATTTTTATACAAAATTGCCAAGAGCAAGCCTCCTTTCTAGGAGTAGAAGATTTTCTAAATCTTCCCCTGCCTTTTCTCTAGGAAGTGTGTATCTCATGAGCTTAATATCTCTTAGAGAGGAAATATGTAAACATTCCTCACATTCTATATGTTGGCCCAAATGTTCCTCTTTCAAGGTGGCCTGAGGTCTGTCAAAGGCTTGGAATTTTTTATCTGAACTTGGACTTCTAGAGGTAATACAAAACTTGCATTGACAGGATGATCCATACTTGTGTTTTACAAGAGGCCTACTCAAGTCTGAAGTATCATGGCTTCTGAGAGAGTGATTTCTAACAGGGATTTTGGGTAATGTGTTTCATTCCTTAGTCTAATGAATGGTCCTCTACTCGACTCAAAGTTAGGCAATATTTTAGGTCCTGGAGTTAGAATTTACCTTTGGGATAATGTATGGTATTCTGCAGTCCATTCATCAGGGATTTTTAATTGAGAAAACCCTATTATGATAGGAGTGACATTACCATGTCCAACCATGACTCCTTATACCCTGGCTCTATGAGTAAGCTGAGGATTGAGTGCTAGCAGAGTTGTCAAGACAAAACCTAAACAAACAGGGGAATGTAACTGGGAAATAACAGACTTCTCGGTCATATTAAAGCCAAAAAAATGGATGTAAGCTTGGTGTAGTTCATTAATATGGGGATCGGTTAACAAAACTTGGTATCGTGGGATGATGGATGACCAAACTGGACCATTGTGTAAAGGGGCATCAAAACCACCTAGCAGAGCATCCGTAAATTGATTATGGCATGAATCAATCACACAATATAAGCAAGGTACATTCAAACCAGGTCTGACAAGAGTGTTAATGCCAAATTGTATTAGTCCAAGATGCACATACTTATAACCTTGTTCTAGTCCCCATTGGACATCTTCTAGTTTTATGAGAGGTATCTGATACATAGCCTGGCTAAGATTTATAGGAACATTTATAGAGGCATATAGAATAAGATTGGTTTCATGAAACTTAAACATTGGAAGCTTATAAATCTTGTTAAGAGATATATGAGGAAGCTGCCAATTAGGAGTAGTCGTAAATTCCTGAATTACTACACTGGTATCATACAAGGGATCAGTTTTGTTTAATATCCTTCCAATCCAGCTAGCTTTCTTTGAAGTTTTGATATCAGCAAACAAATCAAAACTACTTGAGGCCATTTCTTATTACAATTCACTAGTTAGAGTTGCACAAGTAGCTAAGGAAAAGAAATATGTGAAGATAAAATACTATGCACCTGAGGAATGGGTCTCCCTCATAATTACAATGCCTTCCTTTGGCTTCAGTTATCCAGAGACACTGTCCACCAAAAACTTTGCTGCAACAAGCTTTTGTATAACATCTTCATGCTACTAACCACATCTCGCTTGCTATACTGATAATTAATATGGCTTAGAATGCTAACTCAAATAATAAAGACAATTCTCAGAATGGAAAGGAATAACTTTTATTGATTGATCGAAAATATTACAACAGATATATTATAAATACAGAGATTGACTGAAAGAGCATTTATCAACCAGACTAAAATAGGAAAGTGAAAGCTAACACTGTTCAAAGATCAAAAGCTCTCTGGCTCGTTATAGACTCTGCGTATTACAATGCAATCTTTTGGCAGGATCACATACCTTGTCAGGGATATATTTGAAGTTGAAAATATAGATATTGAAAATCTTTCTCTTGGAGGACTCCATGAACAAATTGTATTTACTCTACGGAAATAATGCCTCTAAAAGAAGACAGACAAATCGGTGAAGAAACAACTCGGCTTCAATGCAAGAGTTTGTGATATCTATGTAGGAATACATAAGATTGGCTACACGAAACTTAAACATTGTAAGGTCATAAATCTTGTTAGGAGATATATGAGGAAGCTGCCAATTAGGAGTAGGGGTAAATTCATGTATTAGAGGAAAAAGATTGCATTGTAATAGGTAAATTCTGTAATGAGCCAGAAAGCTTTTGACCTTTGAATAGAGTTAGCTTCAATCTTCCAATTTTAGTTTCGTTGATTTATGCTCTTACAGTCAATCTCTGTATTTATAATATATCTGTTGTAATATTTTTTATCAGTCAATAAAGGTTGTGCCTTTTCATTATGAGAGTTGTCTTTATTATTTGAGTAAGAATTATGAGCCATATAAACTATCAGTATAGCAAGCGAGATGTGGTTAGTAGCATGAAGACGTTATATGAAAGCCTGTTGGAGCAAATATTGTTGGTGGACAGCATCTCTGGATAATTGAAGCCAAAGGAAGGCATTGTAATTTTGAGGGAGACCCATCCCTTAGGCGCATAGTATTTTACCTTCACGTATTTCTTTTCATTGCATACTTCTACAACACTGAGTAGGGAATTGTAGTAAGAAATGGCATCAAGTAGTTTTGATTTCTCTACTTATATGAAAACTTCAAAGAAAACAATTTGGATTACAAGGACATTAAACAAATTTGAGCCCTTGCATGATACAAGGGTAGTAATTCAGGAATTTACCCCTACTCCTAATTGGCAGCTTCCTCATATATCTACTAACAAGATTTATGACCTTCCAATGTTTACGTTTCTTGTAGCCAATCTTATTCGATATGCCTCTATAAATGTGCCTATCAACCTTACCGAGTCTATGTATAAGATACGTCTCATAAAACCAGAAGACTTCCAATGGGAACTAGAAAAAGGTTATAAGTATGAGCATCTTGGACTAATACAATTTCGAATTAACCCTCTTGTCCGACCTGGTTTGAATGTATCTCTCCTAGCTTGTGTGATTGATTCATGCCATAATAAATTTACTGATGCCCTGTTGGGTGGTTTTGAGCCCACTTTGCACAATGTTCCAATTTCGTCATCCATCATCCCACGATACCAAGTTTCGTTAACCGATTAATTAACTACTCCAAGCGTACATCCATTTTTCTGGATTTAATATGACTAATGAGTCTGATATTACCTAGTTACATTCCACTATTTGTTTACGATTTGTCTCGGTAACTCTGCTAACACGAAATCCTCAGCTTACTTAGAGAGCCACAGTAAAAGGAGTTGTGGTTGGACCTCATAATGGAAATCCTATCACAATAGGGTTTTATAGATTACAAATCCTTGATCAATGGCTGCAGAATGCCATCCATTGTCTCAAAGGTATTTTCCAACTCCAGAATCTAAAATATTGTCTATTTCTAAGTCAAGTAGAGGACCAGTCATTAAACTAAGGAATGAAACCGCATTACCCAAAAGCCCTGTTAGAAGTCACTCTCTTAGAAGCCACGATACCTCAAACCTTAGTAAGCATATGGAAAAACAAAAGTATGGATCATCCTCTCAATGCAAGTTCTGTATTGCCTCTAGAAGTCCAAGTTCAGATAAAAAAATTCAAGTCTTTCACAGACTTGAGTCCACCTTGAAAGAGGAACATTTGGGCCAACATACAAAATGTCAAGAAGGTTTACACATTGCCTCTATGAGAGATATTAAGTTCATGAGATACACACTGCCTACAGAAAAGGCAAGAGAAGATTTAGAAAAGATTTTATTCCCAGAAAGGAGGCTTGCTCCTGGCAATTTTGTACAAAAATTCAAATATGTGAATGTTGTAGCTAATGTGGATTTCATACGTTATAGGAAAGTGATAGATTGTATCCCCAAGAGATTATAAGGCTTCAAAACTACAAAATTTATCGACTAACATGTGTAGCACATAATTTAGATGACCTATCATAAGAAGTGCTGAAAGTACAGTCCCATGTGTCAGGAATCCATTCTAGTTTAGATGATTTGAGTCAAAAGGATTCTGAGCATTTTGATATGTTAAAGGATGTAAATATGAAGTTAGAGAAAATTATGGAACTACTAGTAGATTTAATGTTGATTCTGGAGAAAGCAAATCCCAAGTAGAAGAAGCACTTACTGCAACATAATTTCATAGCTAGACATTCCAGCTAGAAGAAAAGAACCCTGAAAAGAAAAATACTACATTGTTTCTCAAACAGTTCTTTGTACATAATCCAAGAATTTTTCAATTTCAAAATTTTATTTCATTTGCTAGAGAAAAATTGGCCCTAGTCCAATCACAAATCTTAGTCTTTGATATGCCACCATAGAACAAATTGGAAATAAAAATGGCAAAAGATGAGGGAGAAGGATCTAGTAAAAGACCCAAAAGTGCACATAGTGATATTTGAAACCAAACTTTTGAATCTACATTGGAAAAGTGGTGTAATGCTAAGTATGGTTCTCCTCAGATAAAATCACATGATCCTTCAAACACTGATGAGTTCCCTAATCTTGGTCAAGCTAACATCGATCCAGCTCTAATGACAAATCTGAAATGAAAATCTAAAAATGAAATCCTCATGGAAATCCATACTTGGAGTGCATGGGCAAGTACTCAAAAGTTGATTTGCAGAAATAGAGTCTCATAGTCAAAATTAGCACTAAGGATAACTTGGGGTTTCCAAGCTAACTTAGAATTATGGTGGTCTAGAATGCATGAACCTAACAAGCTCAATATTATGAATAGTGGTAAGCCAGTCGTTGAACTTGTCAAGGTAGTTCTCCATGAATTTTATGGAGAAATTAAGGTTGATGGTCATCATTATACAGATATGTTCATGAGCCAAAGAATTTGTGATATAAAATAACTTCTTTATAAGGCAAGAGACCCACAAAATACAGCTTATTTGAGAAAATATTTGTATGCAATGCCTGGTAGGATCCCAAACCTTGTCAGGGCCAGATTTGAAGTTGAAAATATATATATTGAAAATCTTTCCTGGAGGGCTCCATGGACAAATTGTATTTTCTCTACAGAGAGAATGCCTTCGAAAGAGGATAACCAAATCAATGAAGAAATAACTCAACTTCAATGCAAGTGTTTGTGGTATCTTTGCAAAAACCTATCATTTTGGCTACAAAAGGAAAAAGAAGAACACTAGCAAAGGACAATGTGGAAGTGATTTCCAATGTCTAAAATGCACGAAGAAAAGCCAACCTAGAAGGTCTTACCCTAGAAGACAAACGTTTGAGAGCCCAAGAAAATAATATTTCAAGAAAAGGAAAGAAGGATCCCAAAGAGAACAATCATGAACGTGTTTCATTTGTAAGAAGACAGGTCACTGGGCAAGAAAATGTCCTTAGAAGGGTAAAAATCATTTCCAAAATAATTTTTTTGAATTGTTTCTAATATTTATGATACGACTGAATGGGAACAAGTAGACTAGCCCCCACAAAATGAAGAACACTTTTCAGTCACTGATTTAGATCAGTCCAACCCTCCTTCTCCACATCCTAAAGACTCATTTTGCTCTGAATCCGCCTCATATCTTGACCTCATTTCCAATTTTAAGATGCTTCATTTAGAAAATCTTGTAGACCTCCCCTTTGAAATTTCCTCTATACAATATCATATATCTTCTCTCACACCAGGAGATTTGGCCATCCGACACTGACTCATGGAACATCTCTCAACCCTCCAGCACCAACTTGCCAAAATAAAGAAGCCAGGCATGGTAAATCTTGGTTCCTACTATCCAAGTGACACACCTCCCACATCTACACAAATTTCCTTTACACCCTCATCCAACATTCCACCAAAGAAGTAGCTTCCCCATAGGTCTACTCTAAGTAGAGAAGAAGTAAACTTTATTCATCAAAGGAAATCCTATGGGTTTAAGAAAGCTACTCTCATCATTGAGAATATCTCGCACGAACAAGAAGAATCAGACCAGGTTAGTACACTGCAAGAAGAAATATTGCATCTAGAAACCACAATTGAAAAGAAAAGAGGTTTGGTTAAAGAAATTCTAACCAATATGAGAGTTGACCAAAAGGAATTGACTGAAAAACAGAAACCGCTTACGGAACTGAAAGATTCAATGATGATAGAATAATTTGAAGATATACTTAGAGAAGAAGAAGATCATAATCAGAAGAAACAAGCATTACAATATTGTTAGGCCCCTATACTACTAGTGTAATCCCTTATTGTTATTAGTACAACCCCCTTATTATATTGTTGTACCCATGTAGTCCCCATATTGTTATTATTGTACCCTTACATTATTATTGTTATGTCGACTCTAATTATATTATGACCCCTTAGACTCCTATATATGGAAAGGAGGTCTTGTCATTTGTATCATCAAAGAATTGTTCATTTATGTAATATAAAGGAGGTTTCTCCCTCGAAGAGGCTGAATTCTAAGGAATTTATCTATCTTTTCTATCTTTTTGTGAGCTGGTTTCATAACATTTGGTATCAGAGCATTGGATTCTAGGGTTTCGCTGCTCCAAACAAGTCATTGTGGAATTTTCACTATAACTTTGTTTCTGCGTTGTTTCAGATGCTAAAACCAAAACCCATTTTGGATGAAATCGTTCTAAATCTTGAGTCCGAATTTCAGAGTTTTTCGTGCTATATTTGCGGAGATACAATCTGAGGAAGTTAGCCTATTTGCAGAATCCTGAATTATATTCCAAAATAGGTGACATCGGGAAAATATTAATAACTTTTGTTTTGAGCATCAGATTAAAATTTCGTAAGAAGTTTCAGAAAGGGGACAGACCATAGTTTCCTATGTATAATTGTCATATCCTAAGGTCAAAACAGTGACACATGGAACTTAATACAAGTTTGCTCTTCTAAAAAGGTATATAATCAGGTCATCTTGGGCAATTGTGCATAACTCTTTCTTGGGGAATCTAAATTTGATCAGACTAGTGGCATTTGAAAGAGGATGCAGAGGGCTTCTGCAAATTTAAATTTCATAACTTAAAGATCTGAAAGTACAGAGTTACAATCGTTTCAAGATCAAGATCTTAAAATCAAGAAAAAGCAAGATGAGGATGCTTGATGGCAAGGATCCGGTAAATTGGATACTATAGATGGAGAAATATTTTGATCTACATGGTGTACCAATATTACAAAAGGTATGTATTACATCTTCATATTTATAACAAGATCAATTTTTATGGTATAGAGGGCTTTGTTCTCGTAAAAAACTTGTTACGTGGTTAATTTTCACAGAGGAAATGATAGCACATTATGAGGATACAAAGAGCAACGCCTTCTTTAAAGCAACACCACAACAATTGGAAAGAGAAAAAGGGCTTTGTTACAAATTGGAAAGTAAAATTATGGAAACAAGGAAGTCTACCCATCACAACTATAATAATGGAAGTGTTGTTTCTCCTAGCCTTCCACAACCTACAAGGGTGACACCACAACAATTGGAAGAAAAAAGAAAAAAAGGGCTTTGTTACAGTTCTGATAGCAAATGCACTAAAGGTCGTAAGTGTTTTGAGAAGAAATTATTTTATATAAAGTATGAAGAGGAGGAAGAAAAGGATCAGGAAACATCAAAAGAAGAGGATATGCGCTAGGACCTAACCTCAGAGAAAGAAGAAATGAATCCGGCCATATCTTATAAAGCATTGGTAAGAATTATCACTCTTCAAACTCTCGAGATAGAAGGACATATCAAGAAGAAAAAGGTTCAAGAAGTGAAAGATCACATAGAGAAAGAAGAAATGAATCCAACCATATCTTGTAATGCATTGGCTAGAATTACCACTCCTCAAACTATCAATATAGAAGGACATATCAAGAAGAAAAATGTTCAAGAAGTGAAAGATCACATCGAGCATAAAGAAATGAATCTGACCATATCTTGTAAAGCATTGGAAGAAATTACCACTCCCCAAACTCTCAAGATAGAAGGACATATCAAGAAGAAGAAGGTTCAAACAGTGAAATATTAGGAAGAAAAGTATCAAGAAACATCAAAAGAAAAGGATACTCACCAGGAACCAACCCCAGAGAAAGAAGAAATGAATCTGACCATAACTTTTAATGCATTCGTCAAAATTACCACTCCTCAAACTCTAAAGATAGAAGGACATATCAAGAAGAAAAAAGGTAATAGTGTTGCTTGATTCAGGTACTACCCATAATTTTATTAATTGTAATATAGCCAAGGACATGAATTGATTCCTAGATCCAGCACCAGAGTGTCAAGTGACGGTTGTAAGTGGAAGAACCATAAATTGCTCTGGAAAGTGCCACAATATCAAGCTATCCATGGGAGAATATCTATTGAATAGCCCAATGTTTTACGTTCCAATGGGTGGTGCTGATGTTGTACTAGGAGTCCAATGGCTACAATCCTTGGGTATAATAGCTTTTAATTTCAAGAATATTTTATGAAATTTTCTTTGGAAGGAAAGGAAGTTCAATTAATAGATATCACAGGGAAACCATGAAAGATAATCAACTCTGACGGAATGACAAAGCTTCTAAAGAAAGAACAACGAGGAGTAATTGCAAAATTATGTTCGCTAACTGTTTGCACATTGAAATCATGTATTTCTCCAGATCTCCAAAAAGTCTTGGACAATCATTCCAAGGTATTTGAGACTTCCAAATGTCTCCCACATATTCATGACCATGATCATGCTATTCATTTTATTCCAATATGTGTTCCTTCAAACATCAAGCCTTATATATATCCATATTCCCAAAGGAGTGAAATTGAACATATGGTTGTAGAAATGGTAGAGGTTGGTACAATTGTCCAACCAAATTTGAGAAACAAAGGAAGGTATGAATGGAAGAATGGTGAAGCAGAGTGGGAACTCATTCAAAAGTTTTTGAATATCCCAGTTCCAACAATATTTCTAGAACTTGACAAGGAAGGAAAAGTCATATTGGAACCTGAAGCATTTACAGAACTGAGAAGTCGATAGCTATGAAATCGATCAATTTCAAAACATCTCATCAAGTGGAAGAACTTACCTGTTTAATATTTCACATGGAAGGAAAATTTTTTTATACGGAAGCATCAAGAACTACTCAAGCATTGAGGACAAGACTTTTTTAAGGAGAGGGGCCTGTTAGGCCACTATACTACTAGTGTAACCCCTTAATGTTAATAGTACAACCCCCTTATTATATTTTTGTACCCATGTAGTCCCCATCTTGTTATTATTGTGCCCCATGGAAGCCCTCTGTTACACAGTATTTTGTCACTGTCCCTGTTACCCCTTCTCTCGTACATTGGAGGACCTATTCCGGGACCTATGAGAAGTGACATCACTTGAAAACACCTACATTGTATCCCTTAAAGTATGTACTCCCTATGCCCTAAAGACACCTTCTGCAAAATACCCAAAAATATAGCCCTTTCTCCATTGGCGTTGTTCCACAGTGTATCACTCGCGCCAATGGGGGAAATTCTCCAAAGAGGGCGCGCTAGTTGGCGCTCTGTCTCAGAGTCGCACTAGAGCCAACCCAGTTGGGTAAAGTTTCTAACAAACAAACTTCCGAAGGTTCCTTCTAACCTATCCATGAACTGATTCCAGTTTGAGTTAGTTCAGTTTGGCCTCGAACCTCCCAAGGAGGGAAGTAGTTCTCCACCTCTCATGGAAGCTTCCTAATGATAAGGACAATCCCATGAATCAAGTGGATGGTCTTATCTACTCCTTCTACCTCTATATAAGCTTGTCCCTTTGCCTTTGACAAGCTAGTTAGTAATTCTACTTTTCAAGCTCCCAAATCTAAGTCCCAAAGTCTTAGAATTGCTAAGCTCATGTTGCAAGAGGCCTTGTTCATCCCTATGAGGCTAAATCTTTAAGGAGGATATCCATGTCCAAGTAATCAAGGAGAGAGAGGCTTGTTCCCATCCCCTACAAGCTTTGCAAGGCATCTGTTGCTGATCGCCCAGCCAAAGGAGGATTTGACGTTAGAACCTGGTTGTATTCTCTTTTATTTATCAATAATAAGAGACGACTATCATTATGGTTCCACTTATGTGTCTTTATTATGACGTTTGAGTTGTATCCTTTCTGACTGATACATAGTTGCATTTCTTGGATTTTATGCCTGTATTTGTCTTGTTCTTTACATGTGTAGGTGTCTGTTCACGAGGATCGTGAGGATTGTGACCAGCTGAAGTGAAAGAACAGAAGCAACGACTCTTCTACGAATATAAGCGTTGGATTCGAGGTAGGCTCTTATCATTGGCCTTACTTTGCAATTAGGAGCCTGCATGTTAGCGTTGTTTGATTGTTGCTAGACTCCATTTAGGCTAGTGGGATCACCTCTGTCTGCAGAGGTGATTTACCTGTACAACAATTTGGCGACTCCGCTGGGGAGTAGGCTTTTGCCTTTTTTGTTTATCTTGTCTTGTTGTTTGATTTTTAAACTATTAGACGGAGCTTGAAGTCTTGCCAGATAGCCTTTGAAACACTATTGTTTTGCATTAGCGAAGTAGATCAACGCTACTTCAGTCCATCTCCGGTTTGGTTTGCAAACTAAACGACTTTGGACTAGCCTTGTTCCTTGATTGTTTCCTTGGTTTCTCCCGCTTGTTTTGCTTTCTAGGTTGGATACCTGTGTTGTTTTGCCTCTTGAGAGTACTTAGGTATTGTTGGTTTAGCCTTGGCTCTTTTGTTTTTATTTTTTCCATAGCAAACTCGAGTGGTGCTAGTTTATAGTGTGACAGTCGCGTCAGTTGGCACATGTTGCACACTTACAACCCGCTCCAATCCTTGAAAGGCGCTAGTTGCAGCCTCATAGCCGCGCCAGGCCTGTAAAATTTTGAAGTTTGCTTGGTTCTCAACTTTTTGAGCTTTGGTTTTGTCCTAAGTACCTTTATTAGACTACTTTAGTGTCTTGGAGTGTGATTTGACTGGTTTCAATCGCTACCCTTTGGGTGTTTGCTTTTTTCTACCGATTTCGCATTGCTAGCCCTAGGGAATCTAGTGGCCTTGTGAATCGAGCCTTCCTAAGGTGTTTTGATCATTCTATTGTCCAATCGACTCTCTTGTTTCCTCATTTACACTTGTTTGGTAGTTGTAAATCTTTTCATTGCATTATTTAGGTGATTTGCTTCATCTTCACTTGAATTCTGCTTCGTCTCACTTTGAGCTTAGATCACACAGCTCATTGTTGTCTTTGGGACCTTTTTTATTCTTTGGATGTTTGATTTGTGTTTGAGGAATTGAACGTGTATGTATTGGTTAGAAATTGTTTGTATTATTTCTCAAAAGTTCTTTCGTGCATTCTGCCATTATTGAAAATCTCTTTTGCTTTGAAATAGTTAATGAAAATTAGGACTTTTTCATTTCGATTGGTGATTTAGTGATCTTAAAGAAAAGTTTATCGATTTGCATTAGCTGCATTAGGGAAACTCTTTGTTGTTTATGATCGTTTCGTTTGCATGAAAGCTCTCTAACTCTCTTGTAATTAGCATTCATCGAATGGAATGACATGTTTTGGCATATAGATTGCATTTAGGGATTTTGAGAAATTACATACGATAGGACCTAAAAACCGAAACTTAACTCAAGATCAACTTTAAAATAAATCGAATGAACTTAAAAACGCATTGGAACATAACGCTCACATTCTAGAGGTCTAGGCTAGAGACGTGCTCCGGCATCATTAAACCTAGTCACTTCTGTTCTCACATTAAGGTTGGGTGATTCCTCTTTGTGTGACTCAACTGTGGTCTAGTACGGACTTGTGCTCCCACGTACCGTTGCATATATATGGGGATACTCCACTAAGTTATCATCCTTGATCCATAGGAAGCCGTGTCTGCCGCCCTATAGCTCGTAACGCACTGAACATAGCATTCGAGAATATTGACTGCCGTACAGAAAGTCCTTGGCTTTCATATGATTGCTAAGGTGTATATGCAGTTTTATGGATTGTCTGGTAAACCCATTTCCTAGTTTCTCCAGAGTAGTCACTTTTTGATCCTTTTTGGACTCCTTAAAAGAAAAGGCTCACTTGAGCATTTGTCACTTCGGGCTCACTAAATATTCGAAGGCGACTAGAGTCATCTTTTGTCCTTTTCTCGACTCTTAAAACATTAAAAGGTCAAGTTGTGTCCTAATGTCTTAAAAATTTATTCGACCACGATTACATTTACCTTGTTAGATCTTGTTTCTGTTAGTTTTGAGTAGGTTCTTTTATCGTTAGCTTGTCTAGGTTTTTATTGTTGAATTTGATAATCCTGGTGGATCCATCGATCCCGTCTCCCATTCCGAGTGACCAAGAGTCTCCTTCTTCAGCTGCTCCTGAGACACCAGTTTGTGGTGACACTTTCCCTATTATTCCAAGTGTCCAACCATTGAACTCTCGTGCTCTAGAGGACGAGCTTTATGATTTTGGGAACCTTGTTTGGGATTCTTCCGAAGAGGATTATCCCTCTACTCCTACTGGTGTTTCGACCTCGATGGCTTCTTATGATATGGAAGACACATCTCTTGTATCGAGTGGAAGACATGTTATGTTAAGTATTGAGACTCCTATCCCGGCCACATCCTCGGTCATATCTACGCCCTACACTGTTACACCTCTCGGTATTACATTGCCTACACGCTATAGATCTCTGAGGGATGCCATGGGCTCTAGGAATTCCTCTTCTACGTGGGATAATAACATCGTTCCCACTACGGGATCTTTTGTTTCCCAAGTTCACCTTACCATTGTCACATCAGTTCTGACCAATCCGACTGTTTATGTCGCATCATCGACTCCGGTTTCTAGTGCCCTTACGGCATCTTCCGTCGTAACTACTGTGGCCAACCTATCCCATGGTCCAGTACATAGTGGTCAATCGGCACATACTGCCAGATTTATTCATCCTGCAAGCAGTGCCCCGCCTTCTACTAATGCCATTTAATTGGGGGGGCATATTCTCAATACTTGCATGCTGTCCAAAATCTAGGCACGCAAGGCCCCTATTATGACCCTATAGGTCACAATTTGTATACCTCCTTGCCAGCTCAACCCGCGGTTGAGTCTTCAATTCTGTTGAATGTTTCTTGGGGTACCACTGGTTATGGTGGTGGCCAATTCCGTCCGGATAAAGGGTAGCCATATCAAGGACCATCATACCAAGGTCAGCCATCCTACACGCAACCTAATTATGGCAGCAATATTATGGCCAAACCTATCCAGGGAAACCTGGAGGCTCGCAAGGACAACCCTCCCAGGGACAACCTTTGGCCTCTAGTGGTCCGTCTTTTACCTATCTTGGGCAACCTTCTGCAAACCTGGGACAACCTTATGCTCAACAAGGACAACTTAGATTCCAATAGGGATACCCTTCGGGTCAACCCTACGGGAATCCGAGACAACATTACGCGGAACAAGAACAACCTAGAACCCAGCAAGGGTACCCTTCTGGGCAGGGTGGCCAGCCTTACATGCAGCAAGGCCAGCCCGCTGCTCAGCCTAGTCAGCCATCTAGTCTGCAAGGACAACCTTCGGTTGCACAAGGGAAACCAAACACCCAGCAAGATCAACCTTCCGGGAAAGTAGGTCCATCTCAGATCCAACCAGGACAACCTTCCGGCCAGATGGCCCAACCTCAGTCTTCTCAAGGATATCTCTCTGGGCCTACTCAACCAAGCATGCAGATGGTTCCTGCTTCTGAAGCTCAACCCGGCTACCAGCCCCAGAATCAAACTGGTCTCCATCTGCAAGGTGGGTATCAATCCCAACCTTCTTATCAAACGCAGCCTAGTTCCCAGGCTCAATATGGAGCCCAGCAACTGTATGGATACCAGCAACCCGAGGGGCAAAATCAATTTTCCCCATATCAAAATTACCAACAGCTGCAGGTCACCCCTTATCAAAATTACCAGCAATGAAATGTTGCTCCGACAGGTCAGTATGGTAACCAATGGGGTGTTGGGGGCCAGATCCAGAATCAACCATCAAATTATGGATATAACCCTTATGCACAAAGTTCCTATGGACAAGGTCCTTTTGGACCTGGTCCGTCTGGACAAGGTCAATGGGGACAACCAGCAACTAGATGGAACTTTGGCCCTACCCCATATCCACAGATGTCCTTCAACCCACAGCTACCATTTCTAGCAATGTTGGAACTGCCCGACGTGTCGAAGTTAACCAATGATCCTATCTTGCATAATCTACAATGGCCACCAGTTCCAACTAAGATACCTGGTGATTGTCCCAAATTCAACGACAAAGTTGGAGAGGATCCTCAAGCCCATGTAATGTCTTATCACCTTTGGTGTTTGTCCAATTCATGGCTTGATGATTCGGTCCAGCTTCACCTGTTTTAAAGGACTCTCACCAGCTCCGCTACTAAATGGTACACTAAATTGACCCATGCATCTTTTCAGGATTTCAATTCATTGGCAATGGAATTCCTCACTCATTTTCAGTTACCCATTCGGTACGAGACTGGAACCCATCTCCTTACATCTCTCACGTAGGACACGGCTACGCACATCTTTGATCATATACATGAATGGAGAAGGCACCGTCAGTTGATCAAGTTTTGGATTCCTGATCAACTCCTCACTGACTGGTTCACAACTTCCTTTGTCCCTAAGATCGCATGGGACATTCCTATGGGAGCTTGTGTGACTGAAGAGCAAGCTATCGAGCATGCCCAGTACCTTGACTTAGTTTATTCTCAGTCGGGTACTTTATATGAGTATTTGCCTGATGCCCCGAGACCCGGTACATCCAAGGCTCCACCAAAGCCATCTATTGATGGAGTTATCGGCTCTATGAATCCGCCGTCCAAAAAATCATCCTCGAACCCTGGGAAGAAAAAATCGAATGCTTCTACAGAAAACACTTATCAGGGTGGTTCAAATTCTGGAAGTACTTCCGAGGTTAACGTCGTCCAGTCCACCATAGCGAATAAGGCCTTGAAAGGAAAGAAAAAGGGGAAAGCAAAGAATAAGTCTGAGCAACCTAAACATGATTCCTCCAAACCTCCATCCGAGGAAGGAGCCAAGCGTAAACCCAAGTATCCTTGTCTCATCTATGATGAGGATCACTATACCAAAGACTACCGAAGTGGTCCGAGGTTAGTCGTTTGTTGAAAGGCGCTCCTGGGATTCCAGCGGTTCTTAAAGAACCTTTCCCCTCTCAACAGACTCAAATGTTGGCTGATCCATCTTCGTCTTCGTCTCCCTTTGGTTCCCAAGTCTTCATGGCTAGATCCATTCTCGTTCATGTAACGACTCGAACAAAGGAGTGTTCGTTGTCTGCCAAGAAGGAGCCTGAGGTTCCCTCAAGCGCTCCTCCATCCAGTTCTGGTCCCCTCCACATCGAGAGACCTAGTACTGAGACGACAATCTGACCCCCTCCCAAAGGATTACTCCAGAGATCATCTTACAACCCAAATTCTTGTGCTGTCCAGCACTATAACATAGTTGAGGACTTAGCGCAGGCTCCGTCGGCTATGTCCGCTTTAGAAGATCTCTAGAGCTGCCCCCCTCAGAGGAAGTCCTTGCTATCGGCCATTGGTGGCATCGACCCGATAGATTCGGATTTGATCACCTTTGATCGTGAGATCCATGTCCCAAGGTTGCCTCATCAGATCGCCTTTCTCATATAAGTTGTCATCAATTCGAAAACGATCCATCGTACAGTTATTGATGAAGGCGCGTCAACTTGCATCATGTCTATTGCTTGTTGGAAAGCGATCAGGTCTCCGACTTTGAGCCAGTCTCCTATGACGCTGGAAGCCTTTGATGGGAGAGAATCTCGTCCCTATGGTATTCTTCAACTATTGCCGATTACTTTAGAAGGGAAAACCGTTGAAGTAGAAGTTGAGATCGTTGACGCAAATCTTACTTACAACTTCCTTCTGGGCCGGAGTTGGATGTATGCCATGCATTCCATGGCTTCATCCCTCTTCCGTGTCATTCGTTTCCCCCACCAGGGGAAACTTTTCATAGTAGACCAGCTCTCCTTCTTCGCTTCTTCTTCTGAAGGCAATGTGCATTTCATGGAGCATACCTCCACCCCTTTCGAGAGTGTGGGAGCCGGGCTCTTCAAAGATCCCACCCTCATGGGTGTTTTTTTCGCTCCCACCTCCCAACCTCACCTCCATCAGTATGATTTCAGTTCGTTCTAATCCTTGGGTCCTTCCCCCCATCGACTAGATAGAATCGTGGGGCGAGGAGATGCCGTTGAGTCCCACCGAGCTCAACTACATCGAAATCGTTCTTGTATCTGCTCCTCCTGCTGAATTTGCTTCTGTAAGCGGAGCTCTTGACTCATACGACTATTCCCCTTGCCCTGGAGAATGTGACTCCTCGGATCCATTAAAGGAAGTATTTCCTTCTGACGAAGCCATCATAGAGACCATGTCTCTAAAGGAACTTTCGTGGTTCAATCTTCATCACCATTCCTCGTTTCTCCCTACCCTTCGGGAAACGTTGGCTTGTCTCGAGCGGTTTTCTCTGTGTCTCCCTTCACAACCTCTTTAGACACCTATTCAGGTCTATCAAGTATCGTCTGAAGGGAATTCGGGGAACATTACGCAGACCCAACCTATCGACATCTCTGTCAAACTAGGGATTATTGAGAACATCTACATAGGAGTCACTTGCACTCCTAAGGAAATTCAAATCTATATAGCTTTTTTTCATGAGTTCCATGACCTCTTTGCATGGTCTTATGAAGAGATGCCCGACATTGATCCAAATATCGTAGTACATGAGATACCTACGAATCCAGGAGCTAAACCTGTTCGTCAGCGTTTACGCTCTATGCATCCCTGCAAGGCTGCAACTATCAAAGAGGAAGTCGAAAAACTTCTTAAAGCTGGTTTCATTTACCCTATCCCACTCACAGATTGGGTCTCTAACATTGTCCCTGTGGATAAAAAGTAGGGTACTATTCATGTCTATGTCAATTATCGTGATATTAACCGAGCCTGCCCGAAAGATAAGTACCCTGTTAGCGCTCGAATTTGCCTCAGGCTGAGAAAGGCAAAACTCAAGGCAACATCAAACCAAGCTCAGCCTCGTATCTAGCCCTACGAGGACAGTAGAGGGCTCTCTCTAGTCAATCTCAGAAAAAAGGTCTTCAAAGGGGCTGAGATGGCCTATATTAGATACTGATTTTAGGCTAGTAAATTGATAGAAAGGGTTGTTTTTTATAAATTATTGGGTTTTCTAGGCTTCATGGGGAAAAGAGCAGCTTGAACAGGGAAATATAATAAAAAACACAAATTATCTCCTGAGGCAAGATAGGCAAGAAATTTAACATCACTTTTGCAATAATGTGGAGTGGGTGAACTATTTGAGACGTTAACAAGGGCATAGAAGATGAGTCCTTGTCAAACAGAAGAAAACATTAAATATGAACACTTCCTCAAGACAGAGCAAATAAATTGAATTCTTCCTTTCTCACTTAAAAGTATTCATTTAGAAACGATTATGAAAGGAAATGGAAACACAACAAACTACATATGAAACAAAGGATGAGACAAATGTTAAATTCATACCACAAGAATCTCAGGGGTCAGAGTTGCATCTTTTATTTAAATCCCTGTCATAACTGTACAATGAAACTTTGTTCTCGCTTCCCCACCTCTGCCAGAACTCTCTGCCCTCTTACAAGTGATTTACAATGTATAAATAAACTTAGAGAGATGATAACTGATCAATAAAAATAAGGAGCAGCGTTACAATGTGTTTATTGATAACAAATAAATGGGCAAAACCTATAGCTAAACTTTTTGAACTGCAACTAAAAACCAAAAATAGGCCAATCAATTCAATGGCTCTGCTGGGATAGTTATCTGCACTTCAATTTGGCTTCTAACTTTGATTGCGATGTTACATTTACCATTTGAAAATCTCTGCTGGCCAATGAAAAAATAAAGTGTGGATCCCATTTATTGTGACTAAAGACAAAAATAGACTTCCGTTCCCGATCTTCTGCATGATAGATGTCTTCATTTTAATTTATCTTTTCGATTTCTGACTTTGCGCCTTCTTTCCAAGTCGGGAGCTGACATTCTACATTTCAAGCACCTGATCCCTTTATCAAATCTTGTGCAACGTTTTTATCCATAGCAACCTCATCTAAATTTTCGACAGCAGCTTGAGGGAAGTGTCTTTTGAACAGCCTTCAACCAGTTATGACACCAGCTAGGACATCACTCTTTCCACATGCAAAAATAGTATACACAAGACAGATGGCATCTAGCCAGCCATCCATGTGCAGAAGGAGATATCCTAAGTATAGCCACAGTTCCAGCAAATATTCTCTGTACATGTCCAAGTCCGAGACTTTCAACAATTAAAATGTAAACGCAGAGATTAGAGAAGGCGAGGGTCCAATCATAGAGTATATTTGTGCGTTGCAATGTTTTTCAAGCTCGCTAGACCATGTGAATCATCTATATTGCCTTCACTGGCATGTAAAGGCATGTATGCAAATTGCAAGTCGATGGAGCCGATTTGATAAGAAACTGGGCGCATTAACAAAAATTTCTTGGTGTTGTGACTGTGTGGATAGCACACGAACCCAATGCGTACTGCACACTGTGTGCGTAGCGCCTGTGGCTTTTTTACACTGGATTTCGAGGCCTAGTGCATAGTGCGCGCTATGTGCGTAGCACACACCTTGTGTGGGTAGCGTGCACCTCTTTTGGAAATTCTTGAACTATTGGCTGCAACCAAAGTGAATGTATACAACAAAGAAACTTGAAGAGAGGAGGCAGCATCCATGATAAGAGAGAAACCATAGGATGAGAAGAACCAACATCAAAAGTGAATGTAGAACCATTTTGAGAGGTGGAGACTGAAGCCTTTTTAATACCACTCCTTTTAAGGGCTCTCTCAAAAATTGTGACTCTGTGGAAAATATGCCACATTAGTTCATTCTCTGGTGTATTTGGGCCTCTAATTAAAAGATTCACCAAATCCAAGATATCTTGAAACTCTTTTTTAATCCACTGTTCCTTTAAAATTTCAAGTAACCAAGTTAAAACGCTCTGCTGTTGCTCACTCCTAGCAGTTGAAGCCATCACAAGAAATGTTTCTCCAACTCACTAATTCGTTCTTTCACTTGAATTTTCTGGATGCAAATGCTAATCTGACTATCTTTAAGTTCAACTTCTGTGGTGATAGCATGTTCCAGCACTTTGAGAAACTACTAAAGTTTCTTTGTGAGTTGTTATAGATTGCAGACATGTGCCCAATGCAGAAACATTGTTCTCGGTCTTCACAACTTCCACTAGCTTCTCTTCTAATTCATCCTTCTCTAAAGAAGTATTGTCATTACAACTGTTGCTATTAGCAAGGCTTGTAACACCAGAAGAACTCAGTGATTCATCCACACACAATTTTTGCAAGTTGTTTGGTTGTACACGTTCTTGTAGACATGTTTTGCTAGAAAATTTACATGGAACAAACTCAAATCCAACTGTTTGGTCAAGATCATATTCCAATGGCTTTTGGCATTTAGTAGGTTAATGAACTTTTCCATTTTCAAGAACTCGTTTGTTTTGTTTGAGAACCATGGTTGGACCTGCACAGTAAACCCAAACTACAGGGTACTTAAGATTTTGTTGCAGCTGAATTATGCTTGTAGCAACACATTCTTTCCACTGAGGCACACATCGGAAGTTGTTCGACATGTCTCTTTAAAATCAAACTGTCGGAGAAAAGTGTCTTTAAATAGCGCGAGGAATCTTGGATTTCATTTTTAGTTTGATAATTTGGAAGTGAACCATGTCATTGGTAATCACAATCCAAAAGATTACTGCGAGCAAAAATGCCTTTGTTTGTGGTCTGCCATTATGGAATCGATTTTTAAATAATGCACTTACAAATCTTCGATCTGGAACCCTCTTTGCAATATTTGAAACTTTGATGTTTCTTTTCAACTTTATTTTTCTTTTCCTCTGATCGTTGATGAAGTTCTTTTTGTTTGTGATTTTTCAAGGATAGGAGGTGCAGAAGCTGCTGCCATTTGAAGAGCTAGAGAATTTTGAAACATTTTCACAAATTACATATTCTAAAAAACACATTTAATGATTTCTTCTTCAAAACAAGGTTTTGAAGAAGAATCAATCTTACATTATTGACGATGACATTCCTGAAAAACTTACTGCGTTATTTCACACTTCTGCAGACAAAACCCTGGACTCAAGACATAAAATAACTCTTCTGATCAAAATGGCATTTAATGACTTCCAGTGACGAGAAATGAACCTTGGTGAATTTGGCTACAGTGGGATGACAAGACGGATTCTAACATACCCCACACCTTTCATTGACCAGCTCACTGATGAGTGTGCTGGGAGTGAGATATATTCATTCATGGATGGCTTTTCTGGCTACAACTAGATTAATATTGTGCGCGTTGATCAACACAAGATGGCCTTTATCTGTCCATGGGGTACTTTCGCTTAAAAAAAGATCCCTTTCGGTCTCAAGAATGTCAGTGCCACTTTTCAATGTGCAATGTCTTACGCCTTTCATGATTTCTGGCATATCGTACAACCATATCTGGATGACCTTCCTGCTCATTCAGCTAAGCACCAAGACCATCCGTCGCATCTCCACGAGATTTTTCTCCACTGTCTACACTAGAATATCCAACTTAATCCGCATAAATGTGTCTTCTGCATAGAATCTGGTCGACTTCTCATGTTCATCGTCTCCTGAGAGGGCATCCACCTGGATCCCCTTAAAGTCAAAGCCATTTTGAATCTTCCTCCCCCTACTTCTTTGCGGCAAGTGCAGAGTTTGCAGGGTAAAGAAAATTTCTTACGACAATTCATCCCGAATTATGCCGAGGTGGCAAAAGGTTTCACACGGTTACTCAAGCGTGACTCCCCATTTCGATGGGATGCCATAGCTGAAGAGTCTTTTTCATATCTTAAAACTCTTCTGGTTTCTGCCCCTTTGTTGCGGCCTCCGAATTACCATTGTGATTACATGTTGTATCTAGCCGCTGAGGATACCACCATCGGCATGGTTCTGGTTCAGGATGATGATGATGGCACTAAACACGTTATCTATTACCTTAGCTGCAATTTGTTAGACACAGAATATCGATATGCTTATGTCGAGAAGTTGGCCCTCGCTGCTGTTTGTGTTGTTCAACACTTCCGTAATTACATCTTGTTGCGTACCACAACAGTGATCTCCGATTGCAACCCTATGACCTACATTCTGTCACGCCAGTTGCTGGGGGGAAAATACTCGAAGTGGATAGTCATCCTCTAAGAGTTTGACTTGGAATTTACTGTTGCCAAGTCTAAGAAATCACTTGTCTTCACTAAGTTGTTGTGTTCTTTGCCATCAACTGCTGCCTCCTCTCAGTTTGAGGATTCCATTCCAGACGAAACTCTCTTCCTCATTAGCACCCTCGATCCCTGGTATAGGGATATTATTGCCTACTTGTAGATGTCCTCCTTCAGTCCGGAGACATCTAAGGATGCTCGCCGATGGATCCATCATCAAGCCCAACCATATCGCATCATTGGGGACACCCTGTACCGTCTCGGTGTTGATTCTGTTCTTCGCCGATGCTTGACTTTCGAAGAAACAGAGAGAGTTATGAATGACTGCCACTCTGGTGCATGTGGTGGTCACATGTCTGGATATGCCACCGCACAGAAAATCCTCTGTGCTAGCTATTTTTGGCCCTCCATCTTCAAGGATTGCATTCTTGTCGTCCGTTCATGTCATGAGTGCCAAATTTACCAACGGAAGATGAGTGCACCCACTGCTCCACTGCACCTCGTTGTAAACGTCGACCCTTTTGCCAAATGGGGCATCGATTATGTGACCTGTAACCCTCACTCGGCCGGGGGGCATGGGTACATCATCGTTGTTGTTGATTATTTCACGAAATGGGCCGAGGCGATGCCTACATTGTCAGAAGACGGTCACACCGCGGCGCAGTTTTTGTTCAACCATGTTATTTCGTGGTTCGGAGTACCCCAAGCCATGGTCACTGATCACAGAAAGCATTTTCGTAATCACATGATGACCGAGTTAACAACCCAGTTGGGCCTTAGGCATGATAGTTCGACCGCGTACTATCCTCAGGCAAACGGTCAAGTGGAAGCCGTGAACAAGATTTTGGTCACGATGCTTCAAAGAACTGTTGGCATGCATAAGTCCAATTGTCATCTGATGTTGTTCTCTGCTTTGTGGGGCTACTGTACCTCCGTGAAGGACGCCACCGGTTTCACTCCTTTTCAATTAGTTTACGGACGGGAGGTGACCCTTCCTATTGAATGTGAGATTCCTTCATTAAAGATAGTTGTCGAATTTCTCCCTGATACTACTACAGTAGAAGAGCATCTTCTTTACTTAGAACGGCTGGATGAGACTCGTCATCTAGCCTCCTTATCTATTGAAGCTCAGAAGAAGTGAGTGAAAACTCACTTCGATAATACTATTAACCCTCACTCTTTCATCGAGGGAGACTTAGTACTGCTCTATGATCAAGCTAACGATATGCTGGGGGCAGGAAAACTCGAGCCTATGTGGCACGGGTCCTACATTGTGAAAAGCATTTTGCAAAAAGGTGCCTACGAGCTTATTGATTATGAAGCCAATCCCCTGGATAGGCCCCCAAATGGGCTTTATCTGAAAAGATACTATTCATGAGTCCAGGCACTCTCTTTTTGTACATACGTGTGCTTTCAGCAAGTGTGTTGTGTGTGCATGTTTTTGTATTTTTGTCTTGGTATGTCGGCGTGATTGTCGCTTATTGTGTCTTTTGCTTCTTGAACAGATGTCTGGATCACCTTACGTTGGTTTCGCTGATGGTGCTTCCCGCAGTACACGCAGCTTGTCATCTGCGGCATGGGTTATCCACGATCCTCATGGTGAGTTACTAGACATTCAAGGGGTCTGTCTAGGTTGTACAATGAAAAATGTTGCTGAATATAGTGTTGTGATTGAATTATTAACTGAGGCGATCAACCTCGGCATTCGCACATTGGTTGTGAACTTGGACTCTCAGCTTGTAGTCCACCAACTCAATGGGCGTTATTCCGTCTGAGATCATCGAATTTTAAGGTTGTATTTATGTGTTAAGTTATTAGAAAGGGATTTTGATTTCATTACTTATCAGCATATTCCAAGACGACTTAATACGTTAACCGATTCATTAGCTAATTATGTGTTGGACAGGCATTTGCATAACATGTGATTCAACATAAAACAAGAAGCATAAAGTACAATAAACTATAAAACATATCTATATATCTATATATATATATATATATATATATATATTATATATATATATATATATATATATATATATATATCTGTGAGTGTCCAAAATGTTTGCACCCCGTGGATCATCAAAAAATAATACATGTTTGTCTGAATACATCTGGAGACAACATGTCTCTCAAAAAATATGCATGAAAAGAAAATCCTAGATATCTAGTCTCGGTGGTGCTCATGGTAGCACGTCACCGCTTGCACCAGACACCTCAGGAGCCAGTGGATGCGAGTTGGCACCCCCACTATGTGCCTCTGGTATGCTAGCAGGACATCCGCTAGCCGAGCGTAATCTGGAATCCCTCAAGTGATAGCCTCGAGGTCCTGGATGAGCTCCCCTCTATCACCACCCTCTTCCTGAGGATCTGCTCCTACTACTGTTGCTATTGGATGTCTCCTCGCAATGGGAGACATGCCAGCTGGACGCTCAAGGCCGACATTTGCATGTGCATATAAAGGTCATTAGGACAAGCATGTACTAACAAAAAAATCATAAAAATAACAAAATCAAAAAATGAGGACGTACCAATCTCCTCGTCCCAGTCCTCTCCATCCAGCAGGGGAAGATCAGGGTCTCCGGTGAAGTTTGTCCCCGCATACGGCTAGTCTTCCACCACTATCAGTTGGCGTCGAAGCCACCTAAAGAACTCAAGTCTAAATGACATCTGGTGGCCGCCACCACCCCTCGGCATCAGTGTCGCCCATCAAGCCATCCTCGGCTCTCGAGGTGGTGGGTCTGTTACAAACGTCCCTTGGCGCTGGAAGCTTGGCACACATTCCAAGAGGAACGTCAACAAGATGGAACCATACCGGAACTGTTGCAGCTTGCCCCGCTTGGCCTTTGTCAGTTGCCTCTTCATATTGTTTGTCACAGCTGATTCCCAATTGAAGATCGTCAACCTAAGGCACTCCATTGCTAATAACAGGTGGTTCTTCATAGCTTCGTGGGGCACTTGTGCCCCCACAGCTCGTGTAAAGGTGAATAGTAATGCTCTCAGTGTCAGGTCCTGAATGGTGAGGATGTCCACCTTCGAGCTACCCTGCCCATATTTTGCCTCTGGGTAAACTCGAGCCTTCACCTCATCCATCTTCTCTCCTGATGGCCTACTCCCAGTAAATTGAGGCACCGGCCCTTATCGCGACAATCCAGTCAGGAAGTAGACATCCGACATGTCTAACTCCAGTACCTAATCCTGTATCTGGAACACCTATTCCTCTACGTCCCACAAGTCAATCAGATACTACAAGAGCTCTGGTTGAGCTCACAAATAGGATAGCATGAAATATTTTTTGAGCCCACACGCTCTGAGAGCTTCCATGCAATCCTCATCCGCCAAAGCTAATCTGCCCACTTGGTCATGTTCCTGTTCCTTCCATACGATCACCATTTTTGTTGATTGCCCTACAAATACAGGCCAAAATAATGAATTAGACTCTCAAGTAACTTGAAATTGCAGGTTAAAAGGGTTTGAATTTGTTAAAATTTTCCAAAAAATGCGCGCGGCCGTTGGCGCGACTGTTTCTAAAACAATCGCGCCCATGGGCGCACGACCTATGGGAAAATTGCCCCATTGGCGCGGGTCCGTGCCTGAAACCCGCGCCAATGGCCGTAACCCCTAAATTCAAAATCCTCCCCATAGGAGATGAAAATGCAACAAAAAACAAATTCTAAATGGAGGAAAATGGAGCTAAGGAAAAGACCTCTTACCTAGCACTGACGGTGCTCGAAATGGTCCACTAGATTGGCTGCAATCGCCATTTGCAGATCACTCTCCAAAGGTAAAATGTGAAAAGTAATTTTTATTTTACCATTTTCACTATTTTATAGCTTTTTGACCCTAAATAGGCTTTAAAAAGTCATTTTATGAATATTTTTATGAATATTTGTGTCGAAAATGGATTTTACGCCGATTTCTTGTGTAGTGACAGGTGTTTATGCAGCTTTGCTGGTGAAACGAGTTGTATTTTATACTTCTCGGACTCGGTAAATACACGAAAAAGTAACTTTGGAGTCATATTTTGCTCTTTTCTGACTCTCTAAACGTGAAAAGAATGTCGAGTTGGTCCTCTCGACTCGTTAAACGGACATGAGAGGCGGTCGTCTTTAAACCCTTTTCCGACCATTTAAAAATGAAAAGATCGTCGGACCCTTGTCGTTTCTAGTTCATTAACGGTCACGAAGCGACGTGGTTTTGATCACTTTTTTAACTTTTCAGATCAGAGTCACTACTTATGAAAAGTACTCCTCGGTCGTAATGATTGGGCAGTTCTTTCGAGCATGGTTTCATACTTTTTCGGACTCGAGAGAGACAACTTTACGAAAAAGGAGACCCCTGGAGTTTCCTTTTTGATGTCTTTTGAAACTCTCTAAACGTGAAAAGACGTCGAGTTCTTCCTTTGTCAGACTCATTAAAACTTAATGACATCGAATTCCATCGAAATGACACCTCTCAAGCATATGCTATCACCGTCAAGCTTGTCATCCAAAAATAACCGGGCTAGTCGCCAGAAATGGTGGGGGAATAAAGGAACCATCATCGTGTCAGCAGTATGTCGCTCTTGAACATGGCACTCGTCTGCATTCGTGTCTGGATAGGGACATCTCATCTTGTTTCACACTTGCCTCCGTGGGTTTGGGTTATCCTATTTGACCATTCATCTGCTCATCATTTTGTCACCATGACCCCTGATCATTTGATGTCAAATACTGCCAAGTCCACTGTCGTGCCGCTGATATGTCCAAGAGAAGTTGACCTCTGCAGAATACTTAACCTCCCTCTGATACCTCACACAAAACATTTTATCCTTCTCTATCTCGTGTCGATGATGTGGGAAACATCATGGCCCACCTTCGATTAAGGTCACTTCCTATCGACTTCAACTCATTATCCAAGAAGTTGACTTAGAGACTCCCTTCAGGTACCTTGGAGCCTGCATCCCTCAATGGTAGGTTCTTCGTGTTCGATGCGAGGTTTTCATCATTGACCTCCGATCGGACGACTCTATGGGTGTTCGACACTGGCTCACTAATTTGCACGCTGTGGATTGTACCTATAGTACCTTGAGGACCATTGTCATTATTGGTGGTACCTCAAGCGTCTATTAACAATTTTCATCATTGACTGGTAATCAGACAATGTTCTCGCATGTTCGACTTCAAATCCTATATTCGCATTCTTGAATTTGTACATTGTTTGGGTTGGGTTGGAGCGCAAGACCCTGGATTTTGTCTATTGAGATCCAGGCTACATTTTGTGGATTATTGTAATCACTACATGACTCATTTAGTGTATGGTTGCGACTATGCCTGAGTTTATTTCATTGTACCTCATCGGATGGCTGCGTCCATACCTAGGATCCATATTTTTATGTATTCTGCTATGGATGGTTATGCCCATACCATGTACATCATGTATTTGAGCTATCAGTTGTACTTCGTGCAGGTTCTCTGGCGTCCGTGTTTTCAGTCGAAATATTAGGAAGAAAAGTATCAAGAAACATCAAAATAAAAGGATACTCACCAGGAACCAACCCCAGAGAAAGAAGAAATGAATCTGACCATAACTTTTAATGCATTCGTCAAAATTACCACTCCTCAAACTATAAAGATAGAAGAACATATCAAGAAGAAAAAAGGTAATAGTGTTGCTTGATTCAGGTACTACCCATAATTTTATTAATTGTAATATAGCCAAGGACATGAAATGCTTCCTAGATCCAGCACCAAAGTGTCAAGTGACGGTTGTAAGTGGAGGAACCATAAATTGCTCTGGAAAGTACCACAATATCAAGCTATCCATGGGAGAATATCTATTGAATAGCCCCAATGTTTTACGTTCCAATGGGTGGTGCTGATGTTGTACTAGGAGTCCAATGGCTACAATCCTTGGGTATAATAGCTTTTAATTTTAAAGAATATTTTATGAAATTTTCTTTTGAAGGAAAGGAAGTTCAATTAAGAAGTATCATAGGGAAACCATGAAAGATAATCAACTCTGACGGAATGACAAAGCTTCTAAAGAAAGAACAACGAGGAGTAATTGCAAAATTATGTTTGCTAACTGTTCGCACATTGAAATCATGTATTTCTCCAGATCTCCAAAAAGTCTTGGACAATCATTCCAAGGTATTTGAGACTCCCGAAGGTCTCCCACATATTCATGATCATGATCATGCTATTCATTTTATTCCAATATGTGTTCCTTCAAACGTCAAGCCTTATATATATCCATATGCCTAAAGGAGTGAAATTGAACATATGGTTGTAGAAATGGTAGAGGTTGGTACAATTGTCGAACCAAATTTGATAAACAAAGGAAGGTACAAATGGAGGAATGGTGAAGCAAGGTGGGAACTCATTCAAAAGTTTTCGAATATCCCAGTTCCAACAATATTTCTAGAACTTGACAAGGAAGGAAAAAGCATATTGGAACCTGAAGCATTTACAGAACTGAGAAGTTGACAGCTATGAAATCGATCAATTTCAAAACATCTCATCAAGTGGAAGAACTTACCTGTTTAAGATTTCACATGGAAGGACAAAATTTTTATACAGAAGCATCAAGAACTACTCAAGCATTGAGGACAACACTTTTTTAAGGAGAGGGGCTTGTTAGGCCCCTATACTACTAGTGTAACCCCTTAATGTTAATAGTACAACCCCCTTATTATATTTGTGTACCCATGTAGTCCCCATCTTGTTATTATTGTGCCCCATAGAAGCCCTCTGTTACACAGTATTTTTTCACCGTTCCTGTTACCCCTTCTCCCGTACATTGGAGGACCTATTCTAGGACCTGTGAGAAGTGAAATCACTTGAAAACACCTGTATTGTATCCCTTAAAGTATGTACTCCATATGCCCTGAAGACACCTTCTACAAAATACCCAAAAATATATCCCTTTCTCCATTGGCGTTGTTCCACAGTGTATCACTCGCGCCAATGGGGGAAATTCTCCAAAGAGAGTGCGCCAGCTGGGCTCTGTCTTAGAGTCGCACTAGCGCCAACCCAGTTGGGTAAAGTTTTTAACAAACAAACTTCTGAAGGTTCCTTCTAACCTATCCATGAACTGATTCCAGTTTGAGTTAATTCAGAAGGGCCTCGATTCTCCCAAGGAGGGAAGTAGTTCTTCACCTCTCATGGAAGCTTCCTAATGATAAGGACAATCCCATGAATCAAGTGGATGGTCTTATCTACTCCTTCCACTTCTATATAAGCTTGTGCCTTTGCCTTTGACAAGCTAGTTAGTAATTCTACTTTTCAAGCTCCCAAATCTAAGTCCCAAAGTCTAAGAATTGCTAAGCTCATGTTTCAAGAGGCCTTGTTCATCCCTGTGAGGCTAAATCTTTAAGGAGGAGATCCATGTCCAAGTAATCAAGGAGAGAGAGGCTTGTTCCCATCCCCTACAAGCTTTGCAAGGCATGTGTTGCTGATCACCCAACCAAAGGAGGATTTGACGTCAGAACTTTGTTGTATTCTCTTCTGTTTATTAATAATAATAGACGACTATCATTATGGTTCCACTCATGTGTATTTATTATGATGTTTGAGTTGTATCCTTTCTGACTGATACATAGTTGCACTTCTTGGATTTTATGCTTGTATTTTTCTTGTTCTTTGCATGTGTGGGTGTCTGTTGACGAGGATCGTCAGGATTGTGACCAGCTGAAGCGAAAGAACGGAAGCGATGACTCTTCTACGAATATAAGCGTTGGATTCGAGGTAGGCTCTTATAATTTGCCTTACTTTGCAATTAGGAACTTGCGTGTTAGCGTTGTTTGATTGTTGCTAGACCCCATTTAGGCTAGTGGGATCGCCTCTGTCCGCAGAGGGGATTTACCTGTACAACACCCACTATTGTTATTATTGTACCATTACATTATTATTGTTATGTTGGCTCTGATTATATTATGACCCCTTAGACTCCTATATATAGAGAGGAAGTATTTTCATTTGTATCATCAAGGAATTGTTCATTTATGTAATGTAAAGGAGGTTGCCTCCTCAAAGAGGCTGAATTCTAAGGCATTGATCTATCTTTTCTGTCTTTTTGTGAGCTAGTTTCATTACAAATACATACTAGAAGACCACCAACCATAAACAGGTACATCTATTCTCCAGATGAAGAGATTTGAAGATAGGATTTTTATTAGAGTAGATGTAAAAATAAGTCGTTATAAACAATATTATTTGGATGCACAACTAGACACAGGAGCTATGAATTACTGTGCAAAACATAGTGGCATTCCTTAATACTATTGGCAACCCACAAACTTGCAGTTCAAAGCTATAGATAAGATGTTAATGACTCTAAGAGGTATGGCTCCTAATTTCCTAATTATTCTTAATTTAATTCCTACTTTTGTAAATTTGTACAATTTTGATACAAGTAGTGATATTTTGTTGGGACACGATTTTGTAAGGAGACATCTTCCTCTTCTTGTAGAAGCAAGCCATATTTTCCTCAACATCCTAGGAAGGACTGTAAAAATCCAGAGAAAGTCGAGCTATGTAAATAGAATTGTATACCTTATCCGAGATATAGTTGAATGTTATCTTGACAAGCTAGCAAAAATGAACAAAGTAATAAAAAATGTTGAGATCCAAGGGCCAGAAGATATCTGAGAAATAAAACAGAAAATTGAAGTAGAATGTACAGCAGATGCACCCAATGCATTTTGGCAAAGATAGCAATACTTTATGGATCTTCCCCACAAGGAAAATTATTCTGGGACACCTCAAAAATCATCAGTAAAACAGATGTCCTCACCAAAGCTCGAACACTGTAAAAAGTATTGTTGAACTATTAGAAAGAAATTTGATCAAACCAAGCAGAAGCCCTTGGGCTTGCCCAACATTCTATTTCAATAAGCATTCATAGCAAAAGAGAGGTAAACCTAGGATGGTGATTAACTATAGATAATTAAACAATGTTTTGTTGCCTATTAGGTATCCTTTGCCATCTAAAGATGGTTTATTTAACAAAATTAGTGATAATAATGTGTTTAGTAAATTTGACCTTAAGAGCAGATTCTGGCAGATAGGGATCAAACCACTTGATAGATATAATATTTGTTTTTTGGTAACACACTAGCAATTCCAATGGCGAGTAATGACCTTTGGATTAAAGAATTCACCCTCTAAAACCTAGAGAAGGATGGAAGATATTTTGGGGGACTTGAAATTTGTTATTGTTTATATTGATGACTTATTAATCTTTTCTTTTGATTTAAAGGAACATAGAAAGCACTTGGAGATAGCTCAATATAGGATTTTTAAGCATGGGTTAGTCTTGAGCAACTCTAATCTTGAGTTTGCAAAAAAAAGAATTTAATATCTAGGACTAATCTTATTCCAAGGCAAGGTTGAATTACAATAACATGTGTTGAAATCTTTAACAGAATTTCTAGATTCCATTTATGATCGTAGACAATTGCAAAGGTTATTGGGAAGCCTCAATTATATTAGGCATTTTTATGAAAATCAAGCCAAAGATGTCAAGGTCCTACAAAAGAGGCTCAAAGGAATAGAATGGTCCCCATATATGACTATTGCAGTTCAAATTATTAAACAAAAGTTTCAAAATCTACTAAGTCTGGTTCTTCCAAGACATGAATTGCCCTATATTTTAGAAACAGATGCATCCAATTATGTATGGAAAAGTGTTTTGATGCAAAAGCATGGAAAACGTTAAGAAGTTCGCTCATATGCATTAGGATGTCTTAGTAACACTAAACTTAGGTATCAATCTTCTCATAAATAAATCCTTTCCCTAAAAATTGGAATCAAGAGATTCAAGTTGTTCCTAAAGCCAGTAAGATTGACTGTAAGAACAAACCTCAAATATATGGCTAGGATGCTTGGAAACAAAAGTTTGTTAGAACAAGGAAATAACAGGATACTATGATGGAGCTTATGGTTGGATGGATTCAACTTTGAGATTAAGTATAAAAAGGGAAAATATAATTGTTTAGCAGATTTGCTTACAAGAGAAGCTACTCTGAAAGAAATCATGATGTTCAGTTGTTCATCATCTTAAAATTAGTCAGTACCTCCCTCTGCTCCAGAGGGTTTTCAATGGGTTCAAATATGCAAATATTGTCATATGCCATTTTGTTTTCAATGTCTCATAGGTAGGGTCAAGGAGACTCCTGCATATGAATATATCCTTGAAAAATGGGTTAATAGTAGCCATAGTAATGTAATTAATATCATGTATTTTATAGAGTCACCCATAATGTTTCAAGGGGACATTAGATTTTCACCTTTTGCATGACAAAGATACATTTGTCTGTATGAGCCATGGTTGAGCTATGTTGACTATTGTAATATCTTTTTGTACAACGAATATACCAAGAGAGTTTGAATGATGTTCGAATGTAGTTCTATGTGTAACCCCTATAATCACTAGTCACCCTGGTTCAAAACACTACTACATGCCTAGTGGCCAAGAGAAGGAATATTCTAGATCATCAGAAGACATGAATTTATTGATTATCTTTGAGAAGATATCAGAACAACAGCACAATATGAGGCATAGTTTTCCTTCTAGATAAAGCATTTGTTTAGCACACTTAAAGTACATACTACCTAGCCACCAGAGAAACCTGTATACAAGGAAATGTCTCAGTTCTTTGGATCAATTTCTAATCCAGTAGATGAGAGGGTATCGAGTATGTATGGATCTCCTTTCTTTTCGTGTTATAATATCATGTCACCTCGTGTAGAAGCTCATTTGTTAGCTAGCCTACAACATCTACATTACTCAAGTTACAATGATAATTATTGATATTCAAGCAAATGACAATATATTTGTAAGGGTTGTATTTCATGTATTTCATGTCTAGTCACCTGACAGTGAGTGTGACTGGTATTTTGGGATTCCGATAAAATATCCGCTGTGTAAATATTAGAAGATATTTTTTTTAAATGACTAAGTGGAGGGGTCTATCCTCCAAATTAAAATATTAGGTTAACTTTCCGTATGAATATCTGAAACTCAGAGCACTTCTACGAATTTTGGTGGGACTTGATGCACTTTTAAGAGAATCTACAGAAATTATAGATTTGAGATCTATTGTTTTTACACTTTATGTAGACATAGGTCAGATTCTGAGAAGAGACTCGATGCTCTCTTGAAATCCTATAAATAAATAAAATGTATTGCCATTTAGGCATTTGAGTCATTAAATCTCTCTCTTTCTACAAGCTCTCTATCATTTTGTCTTGGGTCAAGTTCAACAAGCCTGCACATGTGCACTTTGATGCATAAGTGAACCCAAAGTGGCGGGACTCTTAGGAACCATTGAGTATGAGACTTTGCTAAGGTCGATCCGCGCGCTCTGCAAATATTGGGGTTTGTGATTGGACTAGAGCCAATTTTTCTCCAACAAATGAAATAACATTTTCAAATTGAAAAATTTTGGGATAATGTAAAGATAATTGTTTGAGCAACAATGGAGTATTTTTCTTTTTAGGGTTCTTTTCTTCTAGCTAGAATGTCTAACTATAAACTTCTTCTACAATAAGTGATTATTGTAACTTAGGATTTTCTTCCTCTAGGCTCAGCTTTAAATCTACTACTACTTCCATAATTTTATCTAACTTCATATTTACATATTTTAACATATCAAAATGCTTAGAGTCATTTTGACTGAAATCATCTAAACTAGAATGGAGTCCTCACACATGGGACTGTACTTTCAACACTTCTTGTGATAGGTCATCTAAATTATGTGCTAGACATGTTAGCTGATAATTGTTGTAGGTCTGAAGCCTTATAATCTCTTGGGGTTTCTCATCTAACACTTTCCTATAATGTAGGAAATCCACATCAGCTACAACATTCCCATCTTTGAATTTTTTTACAAACTTGCTAGAAGCAAGCCTCCTTTCTGGGAGTAGAAGCTCTTTGATCCAGGTGGATGTTGGTGGCCACCCACCTATCCCATTTGGACCCCCGCAACTGTCTCTTTCAGTTTTTCAATTTCCGTAATTGTAGCAAAATTTACTATTTTTAGCAGTTTTTTCGGGTCTTGAACTTTTGGAGCCGTTTTGAGGCCCTAAACGATGTTTTTTGGGAAATCTGGGGGAAACATGGGTCCATGGATTGATGTTGCCCTTCCCAAAGTGGTAGTTCTCGGATAAATCTTTCTAATGAGCTATCATACGCGCCAAACGGAGACCGTATGCCAAAGTTACGACCCCGGGAAATTGATGTACCAATTTACCCAAAATGGGGCCCACAATTTGGTGTTTCATCTTCTAGGGTTAGGTTTTGGAATGTGAAGGGTTTTCCATTGTTTCTCAACAATAAATAGGCCTTCGAGCCTCATTGTAACACAGTTTGGAATAGTTCAGAGGCATGTAGCCGCACATCTCTTCTGAGAGATAAGCTGCCATCGCCCTAGTTGGTTTAATTCCATTTCTGGTTGTAAGCATATTTCAGTATTTTCCATTAATGAAATGAAGTATTATTTCCGCTGCATCTTTGTGTATATGGTTATCGCTGTAATTTGTTGTGTTCCTGTTTAAGTCTGGATCAGTGGTATCAGAGGGGTCTGCTTTTTCTCTGTTTTTTCTTTGCATGTCCCCAACGAGGTCGGGATATAAGGAGTTAGGGCTTGAGCTGGTCGAACCTTTGCAAGACCAGCCTCACAAATCCCGACGGCCTCCCATGGCAGATGAGAAGAAAGACGAGGGAGTAGGAGATCCTATCAAAATCTTGCTCGAAGAAGCCCTCGAGCGACAGCGGAACGCGATGATGGACAACTTTGCCCAGATCCTTTAGCGGCTACCCAAAAGTGACGCATTGGCTTCCAGTAGCTACTCTGGAAACGCCACGCCCTTTAAGGTACAAGTTAATTTTGAAATCCCCATATTCGAGGGTCAGATAGACGCAGATGCCGTAGATAAATGGTTAAATCTCCTTGAGGGTTATTTTTCTGTTCATGAATTTTCGAGTCGGGAAAAGATTGTTTTCGCTCTTCTCAAAGCAGCCCCCCACGTCAAGGACTGGTGGAAAACCTACTGCGAGCAGAAGGATGAAACTACAGGCTCGCTATTTTCAGTCGCACCCACCTGGAATTCATTCCGAGATGCCATTAAGGAGCAGTACTACCCTGTCAAAAGCTATGAGGACAAATACATCAGATGGACCACGCTGCGGCAGGGACGGGACCAAGATGTGCCTGAGTTCACAAACATCTTTCACACCCTTCGCACACAGTTGGGTATCAAAGATTCTGAGCT
>APFE031305768.1:62155-83704 GCA_000404065.3 Pinus taeda
AGGGGACACAAAATTATGGCTTATGGTATCCTAGAGATACAGATCTCACACTTCATGCTTATACAGATGCAGATTGGGCCGGAAGCGTGGATGACAGGAAGAGCACAAGTGGTGGTGCGTTCTTTATGGGTTCCAGATTAGTATCTTGGTTCAGCAAAAAACAGAGTTCAATTGCCTTATCTACAGCTGAAGCGGAATATGTTGCTGCTGCATCTTGCTGCACTCAACTCCTTTGGATGATGCAGACCTTGCAGGATTTTCAAATCACTTGTACACCACCTATCTCTATCTTATGTGATAACACAAGTGCAATCAGCATCTCAAAGAATCCCGTCATGCATTCAAAACCAAGCACATACCAATCAAGTATCATTTTCTCCGGGAACAAGTGCTTGAACAAAAGGTCAAGTTGGAGTATGTTCCTTCTAAGGAACAAGTTGCTGATATTCTCACCAAACCATTGCCCAGGGAGACTTTTGAATACCTCAGGCAAAAGCTGGGGGTTGTTGATGCATCATCTTATTGTTGAGACTCTTCTGATTATTGGTTGTACGCATGATTCATCTGGGGTATATGATTCATCTGGGGTATATGCTTACATGTGCTGGGTTGCGGCACAGGTTTAGGGGGAGAATATAATGCATTGTTGGCATTATGGAGGATGTACAAAAGGAGATCATGGGAGCTGGTTTGAATATAGCTGCAATATGTCTCTATCTCTTTCTTGTTCATTAATGGTGTCTGGTGGATTATGGTTCTTCTTTGCAGATCTTGTTCATATTCAGGGGGAGCATGTTCTTAGGGGGAGCATAACCCTTTGCCCTTGATGTCAAAGGGGGAGAATGTCGCTGAAGTTTTTGAGGCTGCCATCAAGTCCAAAGGGGGAGATGTTGGCATTATGGTTTCTGGTATGGTTATATGTTACAGATGTTGTACTTGATGGCAACACCCATGGCATGGCTCTCAATATGATGAGAATTAAGAAGTACGCAGGAGAAAAGTTCACAGAATTTTATTCAGAGAAAAGTTTATAAAAGTTTATTTCATGTGGAGAAAAGTTCACGGAATTTTATGCAGAGAAAAGTTATTTCATGTGGGAAAACTTACCTTTGGTCCATGGTAGTTAGTCCTTGGAATTTGAACCTATGGTTTTTGGACCATGGCATCTCGACAGACGTGTTGATCTCTAGTATTGAGTTGATGGTATTGGTTTGTTATGGTTTTGGCCCGTGGTATTGGTCCATGATTTGAGGAAGAGCTTGCCTATATAAAGCAAAAGAGATCATTTAGCTTGAGTATGCTTTTGGGTTGAATATCTTAAGATCTGAAATATTGGGTTATTGTTTCAAAAGCTCGATCTATATGAAAGTGAAGTGGAAAGCAAATCTGTGAAGGGTGATCTCTCGAGCGCTGCAGCTGCAGAAGTGCGGAGGCGCCGCAGGAGATGCCGCAGGAGGCGCCGCAGGAGACGCCGCAAGAGGCACCGTAGGAGACGCCGTAGGTGACGCTGCAGGAGGCACCGCAAGAGACGCCGCAGGAGGTGCCGCAGGAGACGCCGTAGGAGGCGCCGCAAGAGACACCACAGGAGGCGCCGCAGGAGACACCACAGGAGGCGCTGCAGGAGACGCCACAGGAGGTGCCATAGGAGACGCCAGAGGAGGCGCCGCAGGAGACGCCACAGGAGGCGCCATAGGAGACGCCGTGGGAGGTGCCGCAGGAGATGCCACAGGAGGCACCGCAGGAGACGCCACAGGAGGCGCGGCAGGAGACGCCACAGGAGGCGCGGCAGGAGATGCCACAGGAGGCGCCACAGGAGACACCACAGGAAGCGCCGCAGGAGGCACCACAGGAGGCACCACAGGAGACGCCACAGAAGGTGTTCTGGCTTTAGTTTTTTGTTATTGTGGATCTAGTTATCTGGGTGACTTACTGGTACTTGATGATCATTTGATATTTATGGATCCAGTTTGAAAATTTATGAAAAGTGGTCCTTGAAGAAAAGAAGTAGGGGGTTGTAGCTCCCTTCCAGGAGAGACTGGAAAACGAGAGAGAGTTGTAGCTCTCTGCAGGTTGCAGCCTGCGTACTGGTAAAGGACTGCACCAGTACAAGACCATTGTAAAAGAAGTTTCTAATTTGAAAGAAGATAGAGACATATTGCAGCAGGTGGTTTTCACCCACATTGGGTTTCCACCTTATATCTGGTGTTCTTGATGTGACTGTCTGCTTTTCTTGTTCATGCTCATTGTTTTATGGTACTGATATGAAAAAATAATTCAAAGTATAAATAAGGAAGAATTGTTAAAAGGACTAGATAACACTGATTCACCCCCCCTCTCAATATTATTTTCAACACCTTTGTCTTCAATTATCCAGAGACATTGCCCACCAAAAATCTTTGTTGCAACAGGCTTTTGTATAACGTCTTAACACTACTAATCACATCTCACTTGCTATATTAATAGTTAATATGGCTTGAAATTCTTGCTTAAATAATAAAGACAACTCTCAGCATGAAAAGGTATAACTTTTATTGACTGATAAAAAATATTACAAGAGATATATTATAAATATAAAGACTGACTGTAAGAGCATTTATCAACCAGACTAAGACGGGAAAGCTGAAGCTAACACTATTCAAAGGTTAGAAGCTTTTTGGCTCGTTACAGACTCTGCCTATTACAATGAAATCTTTTCGTAGGATCTTAGACCTTGTCAGGGCCATATTTGAAGCTGAAAATATAGATATTGAAAATCTTTCTCTTGTAGGACTCCATGAACAAATTGTGTTTACTCTACAGAAAGAATGCCTATGAAAGAAGACAACCAAATCAGTGAAGAAACAACTTGTCTCCAATGCAAGAGTTTGTGATATCAATGCAGAAACCTATAAGATTGGCTACACAAAAATTAAGCATTGGAAGGTCATAAATATTGTTAGGAGATATATGAGGAAGCTGTCAATTAAGAGTAGGGGTAAATTCCTAAATTACTACCCTGGTATCATACAAGGGCTCAATGCTTCCTAAGGGTCCCGCCACTTTAGCTTTACATATGCATCAAAGTGCACATGCAGAGGCTTAGCGAACTTGACCTAAGACAGAATGAAACAGAGCTTGTAGAAAGAGATAGCTCTAGTGACTAAAATTCCTAAATGGAAATACATTTTCTTTACTTATAGGATTTCAAGAGAGCATCCAATCTCTTCTCAAAATCTATCCTCTGTCTGCATAATGTGTACAAACTATAGATCTCAAATATAAAATATTCTATAAATTGTCTGAAATGTGGGTTAAGTCCCACCAAAATTCGGAGAAGTCCTCCGAGTTTCAGATATTCATTCAAAATGTTAACCTAATATTTTACTTTGGAGGAAAAACCCTACACAATCATTTAAAAAATATATCTTCTAGGATTTACATAGTGGATATTTTATTGGAATCCCACGATAACAGTCACACTCACTGTCATGTGACTAGACATGAAATACAACCCTTACAAAGATTCTATCAGTCACTTGGATATCCATAATTATCATTGTCACTTGAGTAATATAGATGTTGTAGGCCAGATGACAAATGAGCTTCTGAATGAGGTGGAATGAAATTATAACATGGAAAGAAAGTAGATCCATACATACTAGGTATCCTCTCATCTTTTGGGTTACAAATCAATCCAATGGACTGAGATATTTCCTTGGATATGGGTTTCTCTGGTGGCTAAGTAGTATGTACTTTAAGTGTGCTCTATCTGGAAGAAAAACCATGCCTTAAACTGTGTTGTTTTTTTGATATCTTCTAGAAGATAATCAATAAATTCATGTCTTATGATGGTCCAAAATATTCCTTCTCTTGGGCACCAGTCATGTAGCAGTGTTTAGAACCAGGGTGACCAATGATTATACGGGTTACAAATAGAACTACATTCGAACATCACCCAGACTCTCTTCACATATTTGGTGTACAATGAGATCTTACAATAGTCTGCATAGCTCAACCATGGCTCATAAAACAAATATATCTTTGTCCTGCAAAAGGTGCAAATCTAATGGCCCCTTGAATCATTATGGGTGACTCTATAAAATACATGATATTACTTACATTACTATGACAATTATTAACCCATTTTTCAAGGATGCATTCATATATAGGACTCTCCTTGACCCTATCTATGAGACATTGGAAAAAAAATGGCATATGAAAATATTTACATCTTAGAATCCATTGAAAACACTTTGGAGAAGAGGGAGGTACTGATGAAGTTGAAGCTAATGAACAAATGAAAATCGTGATTTCTTTCGAAGTAGCTCCTCTTGTAAGAAAATCTACTAAAGAATTATATTTTCCCTTTTTATACTCGATCTCAAAATTGAATCTGTCCAACCATAAGCTCCATCTTAGTATCCTATTTCCATGTTCTAACAATATTTTTTTTCTAAGGATCCTAGCCATATGTTTGATGTTTGTTCTTACAATGAATATTACTGGCTTTAGGAAAAACCTAAATCTCTTGATTCCATTTTTTACGGAAAGGATTTATTTATGAGAAAATGGATACATGAGTTCAGTGTAATTAAAAAATATTGATGCATATGAGAAAACGTCTTCCCTTTATTCATGTTTTTGCATGAAAAATCCTTCCCATACTTCATTGGATGCATCTGTTTCTAAAATATAGGGAAGTTCATGTCTTGGAAGAACTAGACTTGGTAGATTTTGAATCTTTTGTTTAATTACTTGAACTACTATAGTAATATATGGGATCCATTCTATTCGTCTGAGCCTCTTCTGTAGGACCTTGACATCTTTGGCTTGATTTTCTTAAAACTACTTAATATAATTGAGGCTTACCAAGAATCTTTGCAATTTTCTGCGATCATAAATGGCATCTGGAAATTCTGTTAAAGCTTTCAACACATGTTCTAGATAATATTAGTCCTAGATATTCAATTATAGTTTTTGTAAACTCAAGCTTAGGCTTGCTAAGGACTAACCCATGCTTAAAAATCTTGTGGTGAACTATCTCCAAGTGCTTTTTATGTTCCTTTAAATCAAAAGATTAGATTAATAAGTCATCAATATAAACAATAAAAAATTTCAAGTCCCCAAAAATATCTTCCATTATTTTCTGGAATTTATAGGATGCATTCTTCAATGGAAGGGGCATTACTTGCCATTGGAACTACCTTTGTGGTACCATAAAACTAGTGTTATATTTGTCAGACGGTTTGATCCCTATCTACTAGAATCTGCTCTTAAGGTCAAATTTCCTAAACACATTATTATTACTGATTTTCTGAAATAAATCTTCTTTAGATGGTAGAGGATACGTGATATGCAACGAAGAATCGTTTAATTATCTATAGTTAATCACCATCTAAGGTTTACCTCTCTTTTGCTCTGAATTCTTGTTGACATAGAATGTTGGGCAAGTCCAAGAACTTATGCTTGGTTTGATCAACTTTCTTTCTAATAGTTCAACAATCTCCTTTTTACAGAGTTCAAGCTGTGGTGGGGACATCTAGTTTCTTCATGATTTCTGAGGTGTCCCAGAATAATTTTCTTTGTAGGGAAGATCCATAAAGTATTGCTCTCTTTTCCAAAATGCATTAGGTGCATCTGCTATACATCCTACTTCAATTTCTCTTTTATTTCTTTGATATATTATGGTCCTTTGATCTCAACGTTTCTAATTACTTTGTTGATTTTTGCTAGCTATTCAAGATAACATTCAACTATATCTATGATAGGTTCTAAAATTCTATTTACATGGCTTGACTTGCTCTAGATTTTACAGTTCTTCCTTAGATGTTGAGGCAAATATGGATTGCTTCTACAACAAGAGGGGGATGTTTCCTTACAAAATATTGTCCCAACAAAATATCACTACCTATATAAAAACTGTACAAATTTACAGAAGTATGAATTCCATTAAGAATATTCGGGAAATCATGAGCCATAGCTATGATAGTCATTAATGTCTTATTTACAGCTATGAACTGTAAGTTTGTCGGTTGCCAATAATATTCAAGAATGGCACTATGTTTTGCACATGAATTGATAGCTCTTGTTTCTAGTTGTGAATCTATAGAATATTGTTTATCACCAGTTACTTTGACATTTACTCTAATAACAATCTTATCTTCAAATCCTTTCATCTGTAGAATAGGTGTACCTGGTTCTAGTTGGTGGCCTTCTGGTATGCATTGTAATGCTTGTTGCACCTAGTTATGATCTTCTTCTTCTCTGAGTATATCTTCAAATTCTTCTGTCATCATTGAATCTTTCAGTTCTACAAGTTGTTTCTATTTTTCAACCAATTCCCTTTGGCAAACTCTCATACTAGTTAGAATTTCTTTAACCAAACGTCTTTTCTTTTCAATAGGTTTCTAGATGCAAAATTTATCCTTATAGTTTACTTAGCTGGTCTGATTCTTCTTCTTCGTCCGAGAGATTCTCAATGATGGAAGTAGCTTTCTTAAACCTATAGGATTTCCTCTAATGAATAAAGCTTACTTCTTCTTTGCTTATAGTAGACCTGCGGGGAAGCTGCTTCTTTGGTGGAATGTTGGATGAGGGTGTAAAGGAAATCTGTGAAGATGTGGTAGGTGTCTCAGTTGGATAGTAGGAAGAAAGATTTACCACACTTGGCTACGTGAATTTCACTATTTGGTGCTGGAGGTCTAAGAGGCATTCCATGAATCGGTGTTGGTCAGCAAAATCTCCTAGTGTGAGAGAATAAATATGAGATTATGTATACTCAATGTCAAAGTGGAGGTCTGCAAGATCTTCTAAATGAAACATCTTGACATCGGAAATGAAGTCAAGATTTGAAGTGGATTCAGAGCAAAATGTGTCTTCGGGATGTGGAGATGGAGGGTTGGACTCACCTGAATCTGTGACTAAAAAATATTCTTCATTTTGTGGGGGCTGATCTACTTTCTCCCATTTAGTCGGATCATAAATATTAGAAAAAATGTCAAACAATTTATTTTGGAAAGGATTTTTACCCTTCAAAGGACATTTTCTTGCCCAGTGGCATGACTTCTTACAAATGAAACAAGTTCTTGATTTTGCTCTTTGGGTGCCTTCTTCCCTTTTCTTGAAATATCCTTTTCTTGGTCTCTGAAACCTTTGTCTTCTAGGGTGAAAACTTCTAGGTTGGCCTTTCTTCGTGCATTTTTGACATTCGAAATTGCTTCCACATTTTCCTTTGCTAGTGTTCTTATTTTTTCTTTTCCAGCCAAAATGATAGGTTTCTACATGGATATCACAAACACTTGCATTTAAGCTGATTTGTTTCTTCATTGATTTCATTGTCTTCTTTCAAAGGCATTCTTTTTGTAGACTAAAAACAATTTGTTCATGGAGTCTTGCAAGAGAGATTTTCAATATCTATATTTTCAGCTTCAAATCTGGCCCTAACAAGGTCTGCAATCCTACTAGGCATTGCAGAGAAATATTTTCTCAAATAAGTTGTATTTTGTGGGTCTCTTGCCTTATAAATAAAATCTTGCATTGTATAGAAGAACTCAAGAAGTTCCTTTATATCACAAAGTCTTTGGCCCATGAAAATATCTGCATAGGATGGCCATCAACCTTAATTTCTCCATAAAAGTCATGGAGAACTACCTTGACAAGTTCAAAGACTCGCTTATCACTATTCATAATATTGAGCTTGTTAGATTCATGCATTCTAGACCACCATAATTCTAAGTTACCTTGGAAACTCCAAATTATCGTTAAATCTAATTCTGACCATGAGACTCTATTTTCGTGAATGGACTTTGAGTATGTGCCCATGCACTCCAAGCATGGATTACCATGAGGATTTCATTTTTATATTTGCAGTTCAGATTTGTCAATGGAGCTTGATCAATGTTAGCCTGACTAGGAGTAGGGACCTCATCACTGCTTGAAGGATCATATGGAGTTTTCTTAGGAGAACCATACTTAGCATTACACCACTTTTTCCATGTAGATTCAAAAGGCTGGCTTGGTCTATCACTATCTCCACTCTTGGGTCTCTTACTCGATCCTTCTCCCTCATATTTTACCATTTTTATTTCTAATTTATTCTCTGGTGGCATATCATAAACGGGGATCTGTTATTGGAATAGAGCCAATTTTTCTCTAGCAAATGAAATAACATTTTCAAATTGAAAAATTATGGGATTACGGATAGAGAACTATTTGAGAAATAGTGGAATATTTTTATTTTTAGGGTTCTTTTCTTCTAGCTGGAATGTCTAGCTATAAAATTATGCTGTAGTAAGTGCTTCTTCTAACTCGGGATTTTCTTTCTCCAGACTCAGCATTAAATCTACTACTACTTCCATATTTTTATCTAACTTCATATTTACATGTTTTAACATATCAAAATGCTCATGATCTTTTTGACTCAAATCTTCTAAACTAGAATGCAGTCCTGATACATGGGATTGTACTTTCAGCACTTCTTGTGATAGATCATCTAAATTTTGTGCTACACATGTTAGCTGATAATTTTGTAGTTCTAAAGCATTATAATCTCTTGGGGCTTATCATCTATCACTTTCCTATAATTTAGGAAATGCATATCAGCTACAACATTCCCATCTTTGAATTTTTGTACAAAATTGCCAGGAGCAAGCCTCCTTTCTGGGAGTACAATCTTTTCTAAATCTTCCTTACCTTTTCTCTAGGTAGTGTGTATCTTATCAACATAATATCTCTTAGAGAGGAAATCTATAAACATTCGTGACATTCTGTATGTTGGCCCAAATTCTCCTCTTTCAAGGTGGACTAAGGTTTGTGAAAGACATGAAATTATTTATTTGAACTTGGACTTCTAGAGGCAATACAGAACTTGCATTGAGAGGATGATCCATATTTGTGTTTTTCCAAATTCCTATTGAGGTCTAAAGTATCATGGCTTCTGAGAGAGTGAATTCTAATAGGGCTTTTGGGTAATGTGGTTTGATTCCTTAGTCTAATGACTGGTCCTCTACTCAACGCAGAAGTAGACAATATTTTAGGTTCTGGTGTCAGAAAATACCTTTGAGACAATGGATGGTATTCTGCAGTCCATTCATCAGGGATTTTTAATTGAATAAACCCTATTGTGATAGGAGTGACATTACTAGGTCCAACCGCGACTCCTTCTATTGTGCCTCTGTGAGTAAGCTGAGGATTGAGTGCTGGAAGAGTTTTCGAGAAAAAATGTAAACAAACAATGGAATGTAACTGGGAAATATCAAACTTCGTATCGCGGGATGATGGATAAACAAACTAGACCATTAGGAAAATGGGCCTCAAAAACACCTAACAAGGCATCAGTAAATTGATTATGGCATGAATCAATCACACAATCTAAGAAAGATACATTCAAACCAGGTCTGACAAGAGGGTTAATGCCAAATTTTATTAGTCTAAAACTCACATACTTATAACCTTATTCTAGTCCCCATTAGACATCTTCTGGTTTTATGAGAGGTATCTAAAACATAGACTGGGTAAGATTGATAGGCACAATTATGGAGGCATATCGAATAAGATTGGCGGCATGAAACTTAAACATTGGAAGGTCATAAATCTTTTTAGGAGATATATGAGGAAGCTTCCAATTAGGAGTACAGGAAAATTCCTAAATTACTACCTTGATATCATACAAGGGCTCAAATTTGTTTAATTTCCTTCCAATCCAGCTAGTTTTCTTTGAAGTTTTCATATCAGCAGAGAAATCAAAACTACTTGAGGCCATTTATTACTACCATTCACTACTCAGTGTTGCGCAAGCAAGGAAAAGGAATACATGAAGGTAAAATACTATGCACTTGAGGAATGGGACTCCCTCATAATTACAACACCTTCCTTTGGCTCCAATTATCCAGAAAAATTGTCCACCAACAATATTTGCTGCAACAGGCTTTTGTATAACATCTTCACGCTACTAACTAGATCTCGCTTGATTTTTTTATGTTTAGAGTAATGTTACTTATCTTAATATTTAAAAAATATTTTTCTTTCTTGAATTATTTTTACTTAGTAAATTTTTATAAATTTCATTATTATGATAGATCGCTTGTTCTTTTAGTGAATCAACAATTGTTCTGCTGTGCAAAAACCCCCCATTTATTTTTCTTAATCCTTATGTAATTATTGTAGAGATAAGTAGGGACCCTTAAAAAAATTTAAAACATAAGAGTATAAGTTTAATTTAAATATTTTCCAAGGAATAAATTTGATTTTCCCTTTTAATAAAACCTAACTAAATCTTGAATGACCAAAGAAGGCAACTTTAAAAGCAAGTCTGACCATATCGTAAATCACAAAGTCTTAAGAGTATATGTTTATCCATCAAGTCAAGACTTGCAATTGTGATAAAGGATACCCCCTGAGGAACCAAAACATATTCATTTTTGGTAAAGGCTTAAAAATATTAATGAGAATGATTTAACACAGAAATGCCCCGTGTCTCAATTCATATATCTAAAAAGCCTCCCTCTCGTGGACGATATCATCGGACCTGATAGAACATTAAACCATATCATTAAAATACAACTGCATTCAATGTATTGCAAGAATGCCAAGTAGCTCCACCCATAACATTCCAAATGATTCTGATAGCGATTAAGTTATTTATTAAAGAAAAGCACCCAAGGAAAATATAAAGGTTAAACAAAATTCCTGCTTAAATATAAACATAGGGTTGGCTATACTACCACATCATTTATCACAATCGCAATTGTTAAAAGCTATTTGTGCATCATTTATTCTCCGTTGTCTCATCATCGTGGATTGAGATATTGTAGTAATGTGATTATCATAATCACGAATCTCCCATGCTTAACATGTTGATACAAAGGTATCACTATCACATATCGACTCAACACTTAAAGAATGAACTTATTTCTCGATCCGAGAAAATCTTGCGATGTGATATATTAATGGGTAATAAATAAAACATGTGGAGCCATGATTTCAGTTAATTAATGTGTTTTAACAGCATTCATGGTTTCTCTTCATTTCCTATGTATTCTCTCTATTGCAGTATTTCTACCGAAAGAGAATCGTGCGGAAAAATGACTAAATATAATAAGGGAAGGAAGTTTGTTGAGGCTACTCAATCCTCTACATATGATGTCACTAAAATGCTTCCATTATTTTTGGACACCAAATGCACCATTAAGAGTGGGACCTCCTCATGGGAAGCTATGTAAAATCTACAGGAAAAGGATGGTCCAAAAATAATTCAAGCCAAAGAAATAGAAGATGATACCACTTCTTCTAAGGCTTCTTATTTTGAGGTTGCAAGTTCTTTCCTATACCAAATTTCTGCAAGACCAAAGATTTTACCATACATTGAAATGGTAAAATTGATTATAGACAACATCAACATTTCAGACCGTGCCTTCTTGACTCAAGAAAAGAAGTTATTGGTTCATTCACAACAGAAGATCTTAAAAGAATGTATCATATAACAAACCCAAAGAAGGTATATGATAAAGCCTTCCTTGAGCATTTCGTGAAGGAGAAAAAGTACCCATTACACCCAATTCATTAGTGGAAGTCCAATTCTAGCAAGTTGAAACAAGAGAAAATGGGTAAGTATCCTATATCACCTCTTGTTATTCCCTACTCTTGTGTCGCAGCTATGATGTGTAGACTATTTGGGCATGTCAATAAATTTTTTTTTTCTATTGAGTGGGTTCCCCTAATAGATGTAGCAGTGAACTCTTTTATACTGGGTTGGGGAACCATTTTGTCGAATAACCTGGCTATGCAAATTCTGGAATATAGGCAAAAGTGATTTCTCTCTACTCGAATAGTCACTTCAATTTTTATGAGTGCTTATATTATGGACGCAGTCTGTTTTACGAACAATTTCCAACTATGAGGTGGAAATGGACTATTCAAGACCCTACTCCCATTCATATATATCATAAGGTTCTGTGGGAGTCCAATTACCATGCCCATTGTTCAAGATCTACCAGGGCGTTATGTTACCCATCCACGAAGTGGTTTTTGAAAAGAAGGCCCCAAGGTTATCCAATGAGGCCAAGATATATATTTTTTGAGTAGCTAGGTGGTTTGGGGAAGAGTTTTTACCTATGCAACTACTTTTGGAATCATAGCACCCCCTCATGCCCTTCCTTAGCATGTACCGGATAAGATTATTTCCAGGGAAATTTCTTATCATATTATAGGGGATGGGATAACCAAAACTTTAAAAGAATACAAAAAATCCCTTTGGCCTTATTTTCACCTCCAATTTTGTGTTTATGCATTATATGATTTCAGGCATGTTCCACTTGAAATCAAGCACATTTTATTTTTGAAGCTCACTATAGTTCTCGACAGGCAGTATGACCCCAAGAAAGTTGGCAAAACTTCACTACATCGGTTAAAATAAGGCAGTCCAACCATGAAGAGGACGATTTTGATGATTTATGTAAGTGAGTCGAGCTCTTCTTACAAGTCAAACATCTAGCTACTTTGAGACTCAATCTAGCATATTTGGCCCATTTCCACAAATACAAGAAGAAAAGGTTTTTGAAGGTCCCTTTGGATCTATTAGAAATACCTAAGCCAAATACTGAAATAGAAAACATTTCAAGCCAGATTTCAGAAAAGGGCTCAGAGAATGACCCGGAGCATGATTTAGAGAAAGCCTCAGAACATGATTTTGAGAATAACTCAGAATATAAATCAAAACATCAATTTGAATAGACATCAGAGTAGAGGTGTGGCGAGAATTTAGATCATGACCCACAACATGACTCACATAAAATTTCACAGAAAGTCCCCAAGAAGAGTCTTGTAAATGACACTGAAAGGAGACCTAAAAGTCCACACAAGAGAAAGAAGTGGAATATATCTCCACTATAGAACACACAGAGGAGAACCCCTTAAAAAAACAACTAGATGAGGCTTGGAAATAGTTTGGCCAACAACTCGAAGGACAACAAGGAGAGGAGAATGTTGAGACACAAAATATATTCAACACACCCCATAATACTGGACATAACTCACTTAACAATGAAGCCAATGAAAAGACTATTGCCACAGAATAAATTGAAATCATCCTATCCTTCCCTTCAACAAAAAGTGTTCTTATATTAGAGGAGATTCCTCCTCTTGATGACTTTTACAATTGAAAACATCGAGCTGTCATAAAATGAGAGATGAAGAAAATAAAATAGATCATACCTCGGTGATAAGTCCTGAAAATGAGCCAATGGAGTTTGTTTGAAAGGGCACTCCTATGGACACTACAGATAATTTGACCAAACTATCATAGTTTGCAGATTCTTATGCATATGCTACTATTGATAAGGCAACAGAGATCAAATGATTGATAAAGGAAAAAGATGAGAGGATACAGCAGTTGGAACAACATTTGGTTGAAGAAAAATAGAATATAGATAATTAGATGAAGGCATAGATGGCACAACTACAATAGGGCTTTGATTAGTTAAAGCTCTAGTTTCAAGCAAAGGCAAGCGCGAAAGATGCTCAAATACAACAGGTCAAAATTTTTAGTGGAACAACTTAAACACAATCCTAAAGTTGAGAAGTTTGTAAAGGAAGTACTTGAACTAAATTCTTTGTTATCCATGCAGCAAGCAACATGTTGTAAGAGGATATCCATCATCAATCCAATGTGCAAGGAAAGTGATTCAATGATTAATCGAGTATCTGAAATGAGATTCACTTTCAATGTGATTGATGAAATGATTTCAAGATACATTGCATGGCAGTATACCCAAAAAGGAATGATAGCTGATCTACCCAAGATAGAAGAGACTCACAAATATATCATTTTCAATGAATGGGATATATAGCTAAAACAGGTAGAAAGGGTAGTTGCAAGAGCAATCAACACTGCAAGCAAGATCATTGAGACCATCAATGACAATTTGCACAATGGAAACATGATACAAGAATGCCCACATCGGAGTCTTCCCAGTATCAAAGACTTAGAATTAAAATCGAAGGAAACTTCTATAGCAAAAGAAGAAGCGATCAAACAACTTACAAAAGTAAACTTGAACGTGTATTGGACCTACCTGGTAAAGCCACACAGTCAATGCTTAGTGCTACGTTGTCTTGTTGTCTTAGCCATGCAAATGTTGCCTTCCCTCTCAGATGCAGTGTATACCAGTGAGATGCGTACAAGGATGAAACAACCTCTTGAACTCAAGCCGATGATGGATACATATCATCTTAGACAACAAATGAAGGAGTAGACACCATCACATGCTACAACTAGTCATTTTCATAATTTATCTTTTAGGTAATTCTGTCACTTATTTCTGGGAGGTTGGTTTAAACCTCCTCAGAACTTCATGCATTGCCTATTTTCTTACTTATATTTTATTATACAAACCCTTTCATGTATTTTAAGAAAGGGTCCAGAATTTTATAAAGGAACTCTTTATTAGCTTGCACTTTTGTACTTTTGTAAACCATCTTAATAAGACATATTAGACTGAAGCTACTTATTTTATGAGCAGACGACTATGAATTGGGTACTTTTATCTTTGTGTATTTATTTTTTCATGAATTAACAACAATTTCTATATAATGTTTATCCTATGTATCCTTTTCCATACAATGTCGTATCCATTCAGTTTTGAACATACTAGAACTGTTATGTTTTTAATATATTGATGAGAAATTGGTCAAACGATATTTGATGTGATATATGATTTATAGATTATTTTGATTAACTATTTAATCAAAATAATTACTTCAAAGGTTTTTTATTTATGTTAGTATTTGTTTAATCTTCATTATCAAGTACTAAGGATCATCGTTTTAGATGGCACAAATATGAGTAAAAATTATCGGGTAATATATATAGATAGATTATGTATAAGTGTGTGTGTGTGTGTGTATTTGTGTGTTTTAAATTGAAACCCACCCCATCTATCACTTAGTTTTATCAATCAAACACCCTATCCATCCTATTACATTTTGATTGGGAAACAAGTCCCATTATATCTAGTTAGAGCCACTAACCCAAACAGAAAAGGGATGGTATTCAACTCCCCAGTGGGGTCGACTTTCAAGGCTTCAAAAGGTTCCAAGGTATGCACAGTAAATTTTGTTGACCGAATTGATTAGGATATGATTTACGTGATAGACTATAGATCTTACTACACGTTAATTTCAACATAGACATTTACCTTCCATGGTTTAGCATATCACAATTTAATTTATATTATGCTCTACCTTTTGTTGGTTTCATTTGTATAGTACGAAGAGTTACTATCATGGTTCTTCAATTTTACACATTATAATTCTATTGGAGACATTCAGATGTAATTGAATTAAAAATTTAGTGGAGTCCATATGGATTTGAACAATAGGTTTTGGGATTGGTGACTATGTTTTTTTTCCTCTTCTACGCAAGGGATTGGTTGAGCGTCATGCTCCCATGTGATAGTCACATGCTCCTTGAACTCAAGTCTATCAACATTGGAGATTGGTGTTGTTATGACTCAAGGGTTGAGATCTCTTCAGGAAAACCCTAGTTTGGAAACCCTTTTGTGGTCTAATTGTTTCTCCTTGGATCACTATTGTGATTTCACCTATCACTGTGTAGAGTAGAATAGCTTTCTTTGGTCACAAAGGGTATGGGAACCTTCCACGCCTATAAATTATTTATTATAAATTTATAGTGTGAAGTTTTTCCTCTTAAATATGGCTAATTTTGTGCTTTTCTTCTCTTTTTGTTTTCTTTTTTGAGATTATTCAACTCCCTACCAATTGTCCAATGCTAGGTACCTTGCTTTCTGGAGGCAGTCATGATTTAATTAGTAGAGGAAGGGTTTTGCATATTTTGTTCTTCCCTCACAACGCATCCACAAGTTTTTTACTCTTCGTTACTTTATTTTAAAATTTTGGGGTTTGGTTGGATTGAATGCCAGTTTTGGATTTATTTTTTTCCTACTCATTTATAAATAGAAGTATCTACATTGAATTTTCCACAGGTTTTGGTCTAGATTCTTCTTATTTCCACTGGCCTACTGACACATGTAATTGGAAAGAAATTGATTCTTATGCATGTATGGTGATGAACACTGTTTCCAGGAATTAAGTGTTTGTCTTGTAGTTATCCCAGAGCAACTCCTAGTTTATTTTTTAATTTATTAAATATCATAGTTACAATCTCCCTCCCCTTTTTTCTCCCTCTTGATGCTTCAGGATGAATTGTAGATTTTGGGGCTATCATAATGTTATGTAGATTTTGACAATATTTTTCCCATGGAAAGAATGGAGGGTGACAACCCACCTCTTCTTTATAGGTATGTTTACTTTCCACATTGGACTCACTGCAATTTTTTTCCAAAATTAGTTGATTTTGTTTATTTGAACTTACTGAGTCAGTTTTATGCAAGTATGTTAAGGCAATGATAAACATATTTTATGGTTGTTTCCTTCATATATTGTTTTGACAATGGTTTCCTACATTATAGTTCGGTCAATATGGAATTCCCCTCTCCTCCCCCCCCCCCCACCCCCACCCCAACTACCTGCTCACTCTCAGCAAAATCTCAATTTGTTTTTTTTTCATTTCTTCTCTGACATTTTCTATAGTAACTCAAATTCTCCAGAAAAATTTTAATTTATGGTCATTGATGGGGTAGATAGGATTCTTGTACCTTACCTTTTTAGCCACAACATGCTAGATTACAAAACTTAAATTCTTTGTATGCGTAGCACTATAAAACTTTATACAACATTTATTTAAGTTTCTTATGAGGAAGAAGTCAAGTTTGATGCTTATATAATTTTACATTTTCTAACATAAATGGTTTAACATTATATGATGTTGTGTTTACTATCGTCATTTACTTTGCTTCTTTTTTCATGTATAGTCTTAATGTGTATAGTTTTGTCTAATTTTAATGGATAACAACCCCACCTTATTATTTATTATATACATTTTTTTATATGTGAATCATTAAGGTTGGAGATTCGTATTTCCCACCCTAACTCTAGGAATACCAGAAGTCGTTTTAGCCTACACAGAAATTATAGCATACACAGTCACTGACATGGCTTTAATTAATTGTTTTAATATTACTTCTATTAGCCTTTCTCTATAGACCCTAGGTTTTTTTATTATACATTTCTAATTATTTTTGCAGTTTTTTTCCTATCACCCTATACTGGTATCTCATTATTTGCTCAGATTATTTATGGGTTACCTTATCCATAATTATGGCTATAATATGTTGCTTCTCTACCACCCATGGGGAAGGTTAGTCAACAACATAATTAGAAAATCAGCATCTTCCTGGAGAGAAGCCAAAATTTCTTGACTTCAACTATAAAACAAAATCTTGTGAGCCTTTCGGTTTGGCCAAGAATCAACATGACAATGCATTCTAATTCCAGGATGGATTTCTAAGTTTAGGGACACCTCCAAAATTATGTGTGTATATACTAAAACTACACAATGGCCTAGTTAATGCCTCTCTATATACCGTTCTAACACATCATTTTTCTTTCTTTTTACTATATTCTAATTTGGAAGAATCATTGTAGGAACCAAAACTAATATTCAAATTGATCCTAATATGGCTATAGTTACTATTCTTCTTCCTGAATTAGTTACATATAATCCATAACTTCTCTAGAAAAAATTGATTAAGTTTCTCTACAAGAACGGCGTGCTTCATTTACAAGTTTTGTTAATGCTTTTCAATTTGGGCATATTGTCTTGGGAGTCGAATGCTTCTAGATAAAAAAATATTTATTTAACACATATAATATAATTCTACACCTGGTAATTATAATTTTATGAATAAAACTCTTCAATAGCTTCTATTTGCTACTCCAATTTATTATTTTATTAGTAGACTCTGAATTTCCATTTTTGAAGATCTGACTACAGCTCTATTATAATGGTTCATGCAGTAGTCATAATATTTTACTTATACAAAACAGTAACATTTTTCTATTCAGATGGTAATTAACGTGTTATATAACCAATATGAAATACAATCTATGATCTACAATATCTACTCATAATTTAAATAAAAAATAAAATAATTCAGAAAACTAACCATAAGTAACATTTGGAAATTAACCCTTGGACAATCACTAAAGAAATCACAGTTTCATCTTGACCATGAAACCTTCTACAAGTTCCCCTTGAGCCAACATTTACTTTCTCCTAAAATAAACAACGTCATCGATTCGTGGGTGGTTCATTTTATAAATTTCCCTTCCAAAACATTTTTAGCAGTGTCCTGCTTTTGGGCCTCCCAAACCATTTTGCTAGGCCTTTTTTCTTTCCTTCATTTTTTCCTTAAAGCCAACCTTTTTCTCCCGCAATGCTTTATTTCACCGAGACTTAGTATCTTTCACCAAAAAAGTTATTTAATATGATCTTTCTCTCCCATCATATTAAATCTATTTTTTCTAATATTTCCTTCTAGGGATTTTTAGGAGATATTTAGGGGAAGATTTACCTTTGATTTAACTATCAACAACTATTTCCAATATGGGAACAAATATTATAACTCTAGTGCTTCTTTCCTAAGTAATTTCCAACATTTTGTTTTATTAATACTAATTAATTAATTACATCACAATATTTTTATTAATCATATCATTCACAAGTCTAACATAGCTTCCTATCCATCCAATTTAAAAATAGTCCATGTCTAAAAATAGTCAACATTAACATAGAAAATAGAGGGGTGTTACATCCCCCCACCCCGCTTTATTGAACAACGTGCTCAGTGTTGGATGTTCAATTTCCTTCATTCTGGAATAGTGCTTGAAAGGAATCCCACATTTTTCTCTCCATCTCAGAGGTGACCTCCTCAAGTGTAAAGTGATTCAAGTGCACTTTGTCCTAAGCGATGACTCAATTTTGGAGCCATGATTTCATGTTCTTCGTTCTAGTCCTATAATAAAGTTTAATGAAATCGCCTCCCATTTCCATTCAAGAATTAGTGGATTCAACAGTCCAACTAGGTGTTGGTGTTCTACCTTCATCTGATGACATTACAAGCATTTACACAAATATTGTGGTACCTCTTTTTCATACCTAGCTACTAAAACTCCTTTCTTAATGCAGTTATCATCTTTTGATATCTAGGGTGTCCAGCATATGGTTGCTTATGATGCTTGTAATATCTCTTCCTTTCTCTTAAAACATTGTTAACGATTAGTGAAACTTGAAAATTACATGTTTTAACAAACAATTACCATAAAGATCGGTTTGCAACTACTAGTCAGTTTCATTTTTTCTTGGATCTATACTGGAGGTGAATTGGGATAACCCATAGAAAAAAATATTGACATCATTTTTACCATTTTCATTGTCATATTTACTTGGCTTAGCCCTTCGTTCTTGCTTGGAAAGCCTTTAAAAATGAAATAAAGGATGCGTTATGCTCTGTCGTATGAATAAAGAACACTTAAAAGAATAGAAGATTTCTCCCCTAGTGGTGCGATTGGAGAAATTGTTATTCTTTGTTGAAGGTGAGGATCTTGGATGCATGTCCAATCTATGTAGGTAGAAATTCATCATTAGATTTAGTGGAAAGGCCCTCAGAAAGATTTGGTAAGGTGTTCTTATAGTTGTTGTTCTTGATTTCTTGTGTGATATGATCTTTAAAAGTTAATATCTGGTTGTGATTTAATTAAAGACAATGCAATATTACATGTAGACCCAATATATTATAGTTTTTTTAGAAAATAGTTTGCATATATCTAGATTAAAATCTATTATATTTATTTTAGAACATATTTGCATATGCGTGAGATTAAGAGAATAATTTCATGTGTAAATATTAAAATCTTAAATATTTATTTTAGAACATAATTTTCATATGCACGAGATTAAGAGAATAATTTTCATATGCCTGAGATTACAATCTAATCTATTGATTTTAAATAATTTGCATATGCATGAGATTAATTTCTTTTGCACTATATGTGTTTTAGAAAAGAAACTATAGATATTGCATGCCAGAAAGGAATAATTAATTTCTCAATTTCTTGGAAAGAAAATAGATATATTACAATGCAGTAAAATAATATCTTCTCATAATAGAAAATATTTTCTTGGGATAGGAAAACACATTCTTACATGGAGTAAAAGAATAGTTTCTTGGAAAACTACCACTTTTTTGTGTGCATGAGCATAGGATAAATATGTTTGTAATTTCTTAAAAATATTTGTTGTGCAATTCTTGGAAATCCTTTACAACTTTTGTGGAAAAGAATTAAATCACAAGCAAAGATTAACTATTTTCTTAGATATATGGAAAATAAATGTGTATTTACATACACAAAAGATTAATTGATTGTGGTAAGTCTCTTTATGCATAGAAGACTATGACTATTGTGAAAAAGTATGAGAATCTCTATTCATAAAGACAATAGCTATTATATTAACTTCCTTTTGAAAAATAAGTATGTATTTATCTACATGAAAATATATCTATTGATGGTAGAATTCTACAGAAAGAAATATATGTCACATACATTAAAGAAAGGCTATTATGATAACCCTATGCATGCACAAATAATAGTCAATGTGTTATAGAGATATGTTTTTCGCATGGATAGAAGAACTGTTCACCCATATTTCTTTAGAAAAAAATTATGTGATTATTTTTATGCTATCATAATTGTTATGTTAGTTCCTTTCGGTATAAGATCATGTATATGCATGAAAGTTTTTTTTTAGCTTTCATTTGGAAATAATATACATTTGCATAAGGAAATGGTAGCATGTTCTGTTAGCCTACACTGGAAAAAATTCCTTCTGGAAGAAGATGAATTTACATGCACAAAACCATAGTAATGTGTTGTTTTCCATGGAATATATATGGGTAATATTGGTATAATATTTTGGAAAATAAGGCATGTATGTGTATGCTTTATTTCATTAGTTTTATGGAAAATAAAACATTCTTTTGCATGTTGTATTGTGCTATATTTCCTCGAAAAGAAAACATGTATTTGCATGCACCAAAAGTAACAGTTGAAAGGCTAGTTTATATAATTTACATGCAAAAAGATCATAAGTGATGTGTTAGTTTCCTTCAAAGGAATGTATAGATAGTTGTTATGATTTGTTTTGCAGGAATGTGTGCTTATGTGAGGGGAATAATAGTTAATGTGGTATTTATGTATAAACATCCTTGAATGGTTATATGATTATAACTAATTCATATGTGGTATTGTTAAAGGAAGCATGATGTGATATTTTGTTTGTATTTGATGAATGTACATGAATAGATGGTGAATCATCACTAGTATAGATTTACAAATTTGGTTGATCAAAACTTGATTCAATCATGATATCAAAGGTTGTTGACAGTAGCAGTTGTAGGAAAAGGTTGGGACATATGCAAATATGGATTCTATTTACTATTATGGCAGGTAATAAGTTACTGGTTTATGCATATTTGATCCGGATTTAAACAGGAACGCAACAAAAAACAGAGATAACCGTATACACAAATATGCAGCGGAAATAATACTTCATTTCATTAATGGAAAATACCGAAATATGCTTACAACCAGAATTGG
>APFE031305768.1:86309-114929 GCA_000404065.3 Pinus taeda
GTTACAATGAGGCTCGAAGGCCTATTTATTGTTGAGAAACAATGGAAAACCCTTCACATTCCAAAACCTACCCCTAGCAGATGAAACGCCAAATTGTGGGCCCCATTTTGGGTAAATTGGTACATCAATTTCCCGGGGTCGTAACTTTGGCATATGATCTCCGTTTGACGCGTATGATAGCTCGTTAGAAAGATCCATTCGAGCACTATCATTGTTGGAACGGGAAACATCGGTCCATCCCATGGACCCATGTTACCCCCGGATTCCCCAAAAAACGTCGTTTAGGGCCTCAAAACGGCTCCGGAAGTTCAGGACCCGAAAAACTGCTAAAAATAGTAAGTTGTGCTACAATTAAGGAAACTGAAAATGCTGAGAAAGACAATGGTGGGGGTCCAGGTGGACTTGGCAGGTGGCCACCAATATCCACCTGGATCAATATTGAAGAAATTTTAGCTACCGGATAATCCATTGATGGGAAGAATCAGGCCCTAAAGACACAACATTGAAGGATTTGTGGGTAAATGATGTCATGATGATTGTGATAGCTTATAATGAGTTATGTTTTTTTTGAGATGATATTCTTTGTAATATTTTATGACAATGAGTAAGGCATGGTCTCCCTTATAACCATTGAGTAAGGTGTGATCACCCTCACGAGCCTTTAAAAATAAAATTAAGTGTTTGTTGGTTTTCACCCTACAAGGTTTCCAAGTTATATCAATGTCTAATAATGTGGTTGCCTGTTGTTCCATTTTATGATGTTTATTCCTTGAATGATGTGATGTTTATATTATCATGAATGTGATTAATTAACTAAGTTAAAACAATCATGGAATGGATGCATGATAACATCAAAATGTGTGTGTTAATATGCTACAACAATGGTTGTTAATGGGTATATAACTTATTATTCCTTTACTAAGGTTACTACATGTAATGGCAAATATTATATCTAATGGTTAATGAGGAATTTGGAATAGTAATCCGGATAGTTACCATGAGTTATAATATCAACCCGTGGGAAAATTCTGTAAAAAAATTGTAACTCACATTTTCATGTGAGGTTACCAAAGGATGTTATAAGTGGTACTAGAGCTGAAGGTTGCAACACTGACTCCCTTTGGGAATTGGTAAGAAGAAAGAAAGTAGATGTATGATATTAGTGGGAATTGGATAATGCATGATTTTAACAAAATATATAATGATATATGTTGTTGAATACGTTTAATGCATGATGTGTGCCTATAACCACATTAAAGAGTAGGAAGTAATAAAGTCTGCTATAAAAATATGCTCATGAAATTTGAATCTTGATTAGGATAAAAGAAAATAAAACCTCTATTGAACTTATGAAAAATCTTTAATACTCAATAGAAAAATTAAGAATTGACTACCAACCTTTGCATCTATGACAATATCACTGATATATTTAATGAACATGGCTAAAGTTACAATTCACTACTTATAATGAATAAATGCATGAATGTAAAACACAAAAATTTCCTTGAAGAGGATGATAGAGTATTTTAAAATAGAAATTGAAGGAATCCATTTAGATGATAAAAATAAACAATGGGTCAAGTAGTGAGACTTGATTGTAATAGCTAGTTTTTGATTGAGTCTTGGCATTGCTACAACAAGATGGTTCGTAGAATTGATTAGTTAGTGTTACATGATTAGCTATTAAAAATTATATGCATGAATTCATTTTGATTCAAGCTTATTGTAAGTTATAAATGAGTGATTATGGTAGTACTTCATGTGTTGGTCTATTTGTAAAAGTTTATTGTTGAAAAATGGAAATGTTAGATTGTTACCCTAATTGTTATTGGCATTTACAGGTTAATGGATATTTGTATATACCTTCATGCATGACATAATTGTATGCTTGAAACTAAAATGATTTTGAAAGTGAATAATTCTTTAAGAAATGCATATTTATGACTAAAGTTGATGATGGGATTAAGGAGGGGTAGCTTAATGCCAACATGAGAACTTGTGAACATAAAATATTGCAATGCAAATTGCAACCCTAAATGAGAAAGTATAATGTTACGATATGCATGATTGTGTTATTTGGAAAATGGGAATGTATACCACCTATATGATAGTTATGTTTCCTGTCAATTTAAATATTATAGACCCATGATGAGGGCCAAGTATGAATGCATGATTTACATAAATGTTTCTTTGTTTTAATGATAATGTGCATATGGTTCATTAGGTAAATTATTGTGGGAACGAGGGCTAAATGAGAATTTCACATGCCAGATAGTTGTGGATAGATGTGAAAGGCTAGGAGGCCTTGGGTTGATGGTGCTTGCCTACCCAGAGGCGTTGATGGCACTTTCCTACTCAAATTTCCTCTCCCTACAGGTAAATGATCTCGGCAAGAGAAAGTATTTGGCCAAGATGGTGAGAGAAGAAAATCTCAAGGTGATTGTAATGATTTTCGAGCGCGTTGGAGGAGGCCCAAAATTCCTCATAGATGGGACGTTTTTGGAGGAATAGGCAGAACACTGCCAAGACAAACCCTGTATTGGAACCTTTATGCTCAATGGAATTCTTGAGTTGGTTGGCCAATGGAATTCTTAACTGGACCTAGTATGGTCTTTCTGAAAGAACTTTCTGGATATGAAAATGGCTCGATTTGGTTGTGGAAACCAATCCATTTGTTGGGAGGAGCATTCTTTAGCCTACTATGGTTCTCATAGTACAAAAAAATAAAATAATCGGTTATATGTTAAAACTGAATCTTATATATAATTGTGTAAATATTTAATGTACATCTTGATAGGAAAGGAGCCTATTTCTTGAAAAATGATTATTAGAACTATAAGATCCCTTATTGTATTACTACTTTCTTTTTTATGTATTAGCGGGTGCTAAGAAAATATGAACTTGGTACGTTATTTATCACTTTGATGATTAGAGAGCTAGGTGCTCTCTCAGTGCTTTTAGAAGAATTGTGTCGATGTATTTAATGGATGTATTTAGTGGTAGCTAAGACATTTTGCATGTGGTGTAGTGATTTATCATTTTGATGAATAGAGGATTGCTGCTCTGTGAGTACTTGTAGAAGTATTGTGCTTAAATTATTATTTGATATTGCATAAATAATTGATAATTAAAAGTATTTCATTTGATTGGAATGTTGTGATTAATGTGACTATGTTGGATTTGTTACATTATAGGGTTCTTACCATAGAGTTTTGATGGGATATCAACCCATTTTTATAGTGTTTTCATAAAAGTGACCATGATTTTCAAGAATAATTGGTAAGTAATGGTAGGTTGGCATAGATATTCTAATTTGTTTTTATGAAATTGAATAATTGTGAAGTGATAAGAAAGTAGAAATTGTGTGTTTTATAGTTAAAAATGCTTATTCTTATCGATGAATATTATTGTTTTTGGCTTATTGATATTTCCTAGAAATAAACCCTTAATTTCAAACGAAAAGGTCATCTTCTAGTTGTTTAGATTATTATGTCATGAGTAAAATTTAATGATAAACATATAGGACGATGTTCGTTTCAAGGGGGGGAGTATGTAAAATCCATTCTATGCTCTTAAAATATTGTTAACAGATAAAAAAACATGAAAATTACATGTTTTAACAAACAATTACCATAAATATCAGTTTGCAGCCACAAGCTCGTTTCATCTTGTCTCGGATTGATACTAGAGGTGAATTAGGATAGCCGACTAGAAAAAATAAATGACATTATTTTTATCATTATTACTGTGATATTTAATCTTTGCTTGACCATTTGCTCTTGCTTGGTAAGCCTGTCAAAATGAAATAAAGGTTGCATTATTTTTTGTATTATGAATAAGGAACACTTACAAAAACATAATATTTGTCCCTTGACAATGAGATTGAAGGAGGAATTGGTGTTTGTGATTGAGGGTGGGGACGTTGGACACGTGTCCAATCTATTGATGTACAAATTAATCATTACATTTAGTGGAAATACTCTTGGAAATATTTGGTAAGATGGTATTATAGTTGATTTTCTTAGCTTCTATGGTCTTGGTTGGGATACACTATCACACCCTTAGGTATGCATTCTTAAATTACTGTCATGTTCTTTTCACAGTCTTACTGCACTGATTGATATATATATATATATATAATATATATATATATATATATATATAATACTTTATACATGAATTAAAAAAATGCAAGACTATACGAAGACCCCAATATATTATATTTATATTTTGGAAAATAATTTGCATATGGTGAGATTAAAATGTAATATATTTATTTTAGAACATAATTTTCATATAAGTGAGATTAAGAGAAGATTTTTCATATTCCTAAGATTAAAATCTAATATAATTCTTTTAGGAATAATTTGCATATGTGTGAGAGTAATATATAAATATATTAGATTTCCTTTAGCGAAGAATTTACATATGCATGAGTAATATATATAGATATAGATATATATAGATATTTATCTATCTATATATATATATATATATATATAATATATTATATATATATATATATAATATATATATAGATGTATATATATATGTAATATATATATATATATATATAATATATATATAGCATGCAAGAAAGGAATAATTAATTTTTGAATTTCTTGAAACGAAAATAGATATATTAGCATGTAGTAAAAGAATAATATCTTGGAAAAATACCACTTTTTTTGTGTGCATGATCATAGGCTAAATATATTTATATTTTCTTAAAATTATTTGTTGTGAAATTCTTGACAAGTTTTTATGGATTTTATGCGAAAAAAATAAATCAAAACCATTGAATAACTATTTTACTAGATCTATGGAAAGAGAAATGTGTATTTAAATATGCCAAATATTAATTGATTGTGGTAAATATCTTTGTGCACAAAATACTATATCTATAGTGAAAAAGAATGAGAAAATTTATGCATAGAGAAACTAGTTGCTATATTAACTTCTTTTCGAAAAATAAGTTTGCATTTGTTTACATGAAAATAATAGCTAATGATGGTAGAATTATAGAGAAAGAAATATGTCTTGTACACATTAAAGAATGACTATTACAATAACCACTTTCATGCACAAATACTAGTCAATGCATTATAGAGATATGTTCTTTGCATGGATAGAGGAACTACTGACCTATATTTCTTTAGAAAAATTATATGTGATTGTTTTTATGCTATCATAATAATTATGTTAGTTCCTTTTGGAATAACATCATGTATATGCATGAAATATTTGTATTAGCTTTCATTTGGAAAGAATATATATTTTAATGTGAGAAATGATAGCATGTTATGTTAGCCTACATTGTTAAAGATTCTTTGGGAAAGAAGATGATTTTACATGCACAAAAACCATAGTAATTGTTGGTTTCCTTGGAATATATATATGGGTAATGTTGGTATAATATTTTGGAAAATAAGGCATGTATTTTCATGCTTTATTTCAGTAATTTTATGGAAAGGAAAATTTGATGTTGCATGTCGTATTGTGTTGTATTTCATCAAAAAGTAAACATGCATTTGCATGCTCTATTGTGTTAATATTTCTTGTTCTAGGATTATTATGGAAAGTATATGCATTTGCAGGCATAGGAAGATTCATTATGTTAGATTTTTGTACATATTTGCATGCACAAAATTGATATTTGAAAATTCAGTTTATGTAATTCGCATGCGTAGACATCATAATTGATGTGTTAGTTTCCTTTAAAGGTATGTCTAAAAGGTTGTAGTGATTTTTCTTGCAGGAATGTGTTCTTTTGTGAGCAGAATAATAGTTACTGTGGTATTTATTTATCGACATGCTTGAATGGATATATGCTTATACCTAATGCATATGCACTGTTTCTAAATTAAGTTTGTCTTGATTTTTTTTGCATTTCATGAATGTACATGAATAGATGGTGAAGCATCACTAGTAGAGATTTATTATTTGGTTGATTAATAGTTGATTTAATCATGATATCAAAGGTTGTTGATAGTAGAAGTTGTAGGAAAAGGCTGCGAAATATGAAAAAATGGATTATGTATATCTTTATGGAAAGTAATAAGTTATTGGTCTATGCAGGTTGAAGGAATGTGAGTTGTAGGATAATCCATTGGTGGGAAGAACCCGACCCTATAGACACAATGCTGAAGGTTTTGTGGGTAAATTTTGTCCTGATGATTGTGATAGCTTATAATGACTTATGTTTCTTTTGAGATGATATTCTTTGTAATATTTTATGGAAATGGTCAAGGGATGGACTCCTTTAGTACCATTGAGTGAGAGGTGAAAACCCTCATGAGCGTTTATTAATAAAATTAACCATTTATTCATTTTCAACCTATGAGGTTTCTGAGGTATATCAATGTCTAATGATGTGGTTTCATGTTGTGTCATTTTATAATGTTTATTCCTTGCATGTTGTTATATTTATATTATGACGAATATGATTAATTAACCAAGTTAAAAGAATCATGGAATCGTTGCAAGATTACATTATAATGTTTATGTTAATATGCTACAACAATGGTTGTTAATGGTTCTGTAACTTACTATTCCTTTATTAAAGTTACTATATGTAATGATGAAGATTCTATCTAATGGTTAATGAGGAATCTAGAATAGTAATCTAAATAGTTAATTGTGAATTTGGATAGTTACTCGTTGGTAAACTATGCAAAAATGTTTGAACTCCATGCATTTTTAGGCGAGGTTAGAAGGTGATGTGATAATTCTCATTTAATATAATCTATTTTGGAACACTTGAGTTTGGAATGTATAGTCTATTTTGGTATGCTAATAATTCTTCTGAATTTTCAGCATAGCCTAAAATTTCTACTTGATGTAATTTTGTTTAATTTTCTGATAAATTCGACCTTTTTGTATTGAATTCCTAATTTGCTCAAAAAAATATGCAGCGACACTCCTAACAAAAAATTCCATAAGGGCATTCGCATGTCTACTTAAATCATCTTCTAGTTTATTTTCTTTACCCTTAACATGTTTGATATCAAATTCAAATTAACCAGGAAACCCCATCCACATACCTTGTCTAGCATTAAGATCTCATTAGCTGAAAAAAATATTTTAGGGTAATGTGATCTCTCATAAATGTGAACTTTTTACCAAAAAAATAGTGTCTCCACATTTTCAAAGTGTTTATTAAAGAATCCAACTCTAAATCAGACACTGCATAGTTATTTTCATGGTGTTTTAATTTCGTATATTCATAGGCCACTACAAAACTATCCTGCATTAGGACTCCACCTGAACCCTCCAAACAAGCATCTGCGCATGCAACAAATTCCTTCTCTGGATATTCAATTCTTAAAATAGGTGATATCGTTAAAAAATGTTTTAGTTTGTCAAACCTTTCTTGGGACTTAGTTGACCACTCAAATTTTGTTCCTTTCTTTTGCAATGAAGTGATAGGATAGGCCAATTTTGAGAAGCCTTCGATGAATGAATATTTTGTAGTATCCCATAATTCCCATGAAGGATCAAACATTTGATACATCCTTAGGTATGTCCCACTTCAAAACGTCCCTAACCTTTTCCATATTAACAAACAACCCCTCCTTTGAAATGACATGGCCTAAATATTGTATTATGTCCTTCTAGAACTTGCATTTACTAATTTTATCATACATTTGATGTTCTCTTAAAGTTTGTAGTACCAATATCGAATGTTATTTATGATCCTCCTAACTTTTGGAATACTCCAGAAAGTCATCTATAAATACAAGCACAAATTTATCAAGATACTTACTAAGTACGTTATTCATTAAACACATAAACGTTGTTGGTACATTATTAACACCAAATGGTAACATTAAAAATTTGCAGTGACCATATCTAGTTCAAAAAGTTGTCTTATGAATTTCCCAATCCTTAATTCTTAACTGTTGATACTCGGTTCTCAAATCGTTTTTTGAGAATATGGTTGCCCCTCTTACTTGATCAAACAAATCATCAATGTGGGGAAACATGTATTTACTTTCAATGGTTAATTTGTTCAATTATATGTAATATATGCACATTATATATGTTCCCTCCTTCTTCATAAATAACACTAGCTCTCCCCCCACCCCCCCGCACCCCCATGGTGAAACATTGGGTAATAATATAACCTTTATTGACTAGTTCTTGCAACAACATCTTCAATTCCAATAACTTCAGAATAATCATGTGGTAAGGTGCTCTAGACACTTGGGTAACTCCTGGCAATAGATCAATGGACAAATATATGTCTATGTGGGGAGGTAGACATAGATAATCCTCTGGGAAAACATCCTTAAAGTCCCTAATAATTGGAAAACCATTTAGTTTTTGGTTTTCTGCTCATTTTCGTCAACATGAAGTGCAAATAGTTGACACCCTTTTCTAGCACTATTTTCAAGTTGTAATAATCAAATATGTCTAATTGAAATTGGTTTTCATATGCCTCTTATTAAATGTGTTTGGCCTTCTTCATTTACACAAATCATTGTTTTCTCTAAGAATTTTATTATAGATCCATGTTTTTCCAACCAATTCATACATGTTACTACACCATATGATCCTAAAGGAAGCAAATTTAAGTTTTGTTTGGTGAGACAACCATTTATATCTATGGGACACTGTTTTACATGGCTATTTACCTTCCTTTTTGTTCCTATTGCTAGATGCACCAGCCATGCATTTTTAAAATTTTCAGATTTTTCCCCCATTTGAAGAATAATATAATTAAGACTAGCCCTTAGGTTAAATAAGACATAGACATAATTGTTCAAAATAGTACCTTCAATATCAATCATAGTAGATTGATCTTTCACTTTCTTATCTTCCAGTGCTACACCTTTCTTCAGGATATTCCTTGCAATATCATTCACTGTTCTAACTTCATTTATTGCTTGTATGTTTTGAAGAGACCTGGGGTTATGCGAACAATCCCTTACTAAGTGAGGTTCTCCACAACCCCAAAATTTCGAAGGCTCTCTTGTTTTGACCCCACTTGAATTTTTATTATTTGGATCCATGGGTTTGGACCCAGTTCGAGATTGTACAGGTTGGGATCAATTGCCTCTATTGAATTTCTTACGCTAGTGGTCCCTTCCAAAATTTTTAAGATATTCAACTTTTTTATGTTTTGTCCCCACTACATATTTATTTCTATCCTTACCTTGCCAAAATTTTGAACCTTCTGCTCTTTTCTTCAACTATTCATAGCATAACATTGCTTTTCTCAGTGCTTCATCCATAGTTTTAGGATTTTGAAACTCAATCCTTTCTTTGTAAGAAACCAGTAAGTAGTCTAAAAATTGTTGCACTTTATATTTCTCTTCCTTGTTGTGAGGGGAATAATGAAACAAATTGGTGAATTTAGCCAAAAACGCAACCATTGTTAATTGTGCCAATATTAACTCATGGAATTCATTTTCCCTATCATTATAGTTGTGTTCATTTAAATATCTCGATTTGACTTGTTCCTAGAATGCTTCCGTGGAAACTGTCTTTTCTTCTAGCATGTGTAATATTTTTACCTCCTCCCACTAGAGGGAAACTTACCCTTGTATCTTATAAATGGCTAATTTTGCCTTCAAATTACTCTCATACTCATAGACTTGAAAGTAATTTGTCATGTTGAGAAGCCATGCTTCTGCATTTTCCTCCTTTTCAGCATCAAATGTAGGGGGTTTTATTTTTTTTAACTCCCCTCACAACTCCATTTTATTCTTCCTTCTCTATATATTTGGATAGGTTTTGTCTGATTCATCTCCACTTTCATATTTTTATGTTTCTATCTCCACATGTTTTCTTTTCAGAAGTTCTATTTTTTCTCTACCTTCTCTTGTTTCTATGAATCCGTGACTGTATTTTTTAGTTAAATCTTTGATCATCCTTTCTTGTTCTTCACAAGCCTTTAGAAAATGTTCGTTACTAGTTCTCATGTGAGCCATCTCTTGTTGTACAATTCTAATAATCTCTATAAATTGCGTTGTTTGTGGGGTATTTCCTCCACCTAACTCCATGTAGATTCCTTGTCCCTCTACCGCGGGTGGATTAGAATCACCCACCATTTTGTCTTGTAACTTTGCTTCAATTTGAATACCTTATAGACATCACAACCTCTAATTAGTTTAAACATTTTAAACTTTATACATAATTCTTATTAAAATATATTCAAGTGTGGTGGTTTTCCATAGGCACAGTTTTGAAACTGGTGCTCTGATACCATTTTTCACAAAAATAATTTTTCTGTTCTTTTTGTATTCCTGGTGCAATTTATATGTAATTGAAATAAATATTTAGTGGAGTCCACATCGTTTTGAATGATAGGTAATGTGTTTAGATACTACGGTGGTTTTCCACTTGTAAGCAAGGGATTCATTCACCATCATTTGCCAATGTGACAGTCACATGCTCATTGTACTCAACCCTGCCAACGGTGGAAATTGTTGTTTCTCTTATCTGAGGGTTCAAACCTATTTAGCCAAACCTTATTTTGGTAACCATCTTTCGGACTAATATTTTTCCCTTCGCTCATTGTGGTGGTTTTTCCTCGTGCCATGTAGAGTAGAGAAGATTTCTTTGGTCACAAAGGGTATGGGAACCTTCCACACACGCAACTTCTTTACTAGAAAATTCTTCATGTGGAGGCAGGGACAAACCAAGCAATGGCAGTTCTATTGGTGGTTCACATATTTAGAGTGTGAAGTTTTTCCCCATAATTTTTCCTCATGTTGTCCTCTATTTCTCTTTTTGTGTTCTTTTATGAGATTATTTGACTCCCTACCTTTCTGTTGGTATTGTAAATTACCCTATTTTCTACCCCATTTCCATCAAAATCAACCTCTATTTTATCTCAATAAAAGACCCTTCTTTCCTACACTAGTACAAGATAGTTACCCATTCCTGCACATGCTCATATTTTATATTAAGATTTATTACAACACTTTTATTAATCATTTTATATGGATTTCAATGCCTATTTACATATCTCTTGTAACTCATATTAATTTCCTAGAGTAATCATGGAACTTAGTATTAATTATGAATGAGTATGACTAGTGCAGGTAGATTCCTGCACGACCACGAAGACTGTCCAAGATTTTAGAGAAGACAAACCTTCCATGAGGAAGTGTTTCAATCCTTGACTCCAAGTTTAGTTGTTTATAAACCAAAGTAGGATAACAGGTAGCATGAAATCAGGGAATATTTTCCAAAGTTAGGTTATGACCAAGAGAAATTCATGTGTATTACAACTACTCGCCAAGTTTGTAATTTAAGTTTCTAAGTTTGTTCGACCGAAATCCCTGAACAAGAAATGTTTGTAATTAGTGAAAAGGGCTAGAGCTGAAAGGATATATAAGATATAGAATATAGGTAGGAGGAGGCTAGTCAATGAACCATCAATTGGAATTTTATTTTATGTAAACTGGTTATCGCCTCAGATTTGGGGCTTGACTACTCTGTTATGTATATTTTCTGAATCAAGTAATACAAGAAAGCTGCCATGATTTGCATACAAAACATCCAGTTTATCTTTGATGTATATTTGAAATGCTGATTTTTTTCATTCCTTAGAAGGGGAACGCGCTGCTTGGTTAGGGACCAACCAACCCAGCTCATTTACCCCTCTCACTTTCGTTATTCAAAAATAAGGTCTCGATATTTCTTTTGCAGTTGTGTGATGTTATAGTTTTAATCGTTATCTTTCAAGTTCTTATTTAAGGTATCTTTGTAGCTAAAATGTAAAACGGATCTGTGGTTTGAGAGTTAACAATGTTTACATTATTTATGAAATATATTTCTTACATTTACTTTACTCTCAATCTTTGCTTTAACTCATTTTCAATCGGAACGTGCAAGGAACTCTTTTTCGCACCAGTATATCTTGCTTCCTGCACTTTGTTTAATCATTATTTTGCAATGAACAGTGAATCAATTATCTGCGTATTATTTCTAGTTATTTCACAAGTGAATGAATCATTAACTTAGTAACTGTCTTCAGCATAAAAAGTACATATTTAGAGGACCTGGAAGAAGTTGCATAAAATTATCATAAACATATTATACTTGCAAAGAACATAAGCATTTTTGAATGGATTACTAAAGTTAGTTAACACATGCAAAACACTTAGACTACTCTTTGATTCTTTTGAAGTTCTTTTATTTCATGAAGTTTGTTTCCCTTGCAAGGTTTAATGAATTGAAGAATTTCCTTTCTCACATAGAATTTACTTCAGAATTTCATTTATAATTGCAAATCGTTTTCAACACATCTTTCAGTCCTTTCGAAAGTAATTTGGAAATTGGGTGAAGGAAGCTCTGCCTCCATGCAAGAGCTAGTCTCTTGTCATAGAAACAAAGTGCTCTAATCGCTTAGGCTTAGAGCACCTTCACTAAGACATAACTCTTCAGTAAGGAAGACCACATATACTTTTGGACAGAGATACTATACCTACACTAGTGCAACTAGATTGCAACAGTGCAAGGGTAGGTTGTTTATGTGGAAGGAAGAACAGAAAGAGACATAATTCTGCAAGGGCCCACTTTTCAGATTGTTAGCCATCCATCTATAGATGAACATAGAATTTCATTACATCATTTAATATTTTTTCCGTTGTGTAGAATTTCTTTACTTGATTTACATGCAGATTTCCTTTTACATTCCGGCACTAGAGTTGCTTTGGTGTCAATTACCTTCCAATTGTTTTATGTCTGATTTTGCAAAGAATTTCCTTTAAGAAGTAGGATTAGAGATAGGAAAATTTCATACCATTTCTGCCATTTCTTGTGCTTCATCTCTAAGTTTATGAAACCCTCAGGTTGACAATTTATTGTTGAGGAGTTGGCTCTAGCGCAATTCCTATACCCAACATTTTGGCACCGTTGTCAGGGAGACAATTTGAATTGGTAAGAATTTTCCATTTTTTACAATAGGGGTAAGTTTGCTATTATTTTTTCTTGCAGTGTGCTTCTATTGTTTGAAGGAATTTATAGGTGCTAATTTATCTTTTGAAACTTCTAGTTTTTATTTGAATTTTGTTTTATCATTTTTTTCAAATGAATTCCTAAAAGAGGTAGGGTCTGAATCCCACTAGGGGCCAAACAAACATTGAAAAATTTAAAACCAAAACTCATATTGGGCCTTCTTTTGTAGGGAAAAAGTCCAAACAAACTCAGACTCATCACATAGGAACATACCACTTAGGCCTTTGTAGCAGTGGTTCAAGTGTGACACATCCCATAATGGGGAAGAAGGGAACTATTGGAATCCATAGTCAGCCTTCTTGGCCTGTTGAGAGTAGTTCGGGTGGAAGAACAACAATGGTAGATATGGAAGACCATGTAGAAGGAAGTGGTGAAAATTAGGTAAATGACGAATAATCCACCTCCGGGTTCCCGATTGTGGGTCCTAATACACAAGCACAAACGAAAAACATTTCACCATTAGCTCTTCCTCATTTTTATGGTAAGGTACATGAAGACCAAGACTCTTTCTTATTTAAGTTTGATATTTTGTGTAGAGGTTATGATTATTCATCTGATGCACACAAGTTAAAGTTGTTTCCTACAACTCTCGAGGATGCAACACTTCGCTAGTTCATGCGACTAAGAGGAAAAATTATATCTTCTTGGAAGAGAATGATGAGAGTGCTCTTGTCAAAATATCAGGAATATTGTAAAACTAGAGATATTCAAGATGAAATATTTATTATTATACAAAATGATGATGAGACTTTAGAGGAATAATTGGAGAGATTCCAATATATCCTTCAAAGATCAAAACACAAATTTTATCCAAGTACCATTAGAACCTTGTTCTTATGTGGGCTCACTAATGATGCTAAAAATAATTTAAAATTCTTAGGACAAGGAGACGTTTCTCAGAAGTATTTTGATCAGATCAGTGACTTGTGTAGGAAATTCTTGAGGAACCAATATAGATCCAATAAAGGAATTCAAAATAAAAATAGAAAAACCAAATCTACTGATGTTATGATTATTGGATTAGAAAACAAAATGGACAATATGAAAATTGAAATCAGGAATATTGTTAGTAAGAAAATAGAATCTTTGAAGTTTCATTAGAAACTTGTAAAAGAGAAAGAGATATTGTCTATTTTCTGTCCTAAATGTAGAAGAAAGCATCCTTTAAAAGAATGTCCTCTAGGTATTGAAGAAACTAATAAATGTGCAATTTGTGTAGATAACCATGGTACGGATAAATGATCCTATATACCTGGGCCGAAAGTTGTATTTGAAGGGGGGCAACCTAAAACCGAACCATTGCATGCTATGGGAGAAAGAAGGAATTGGCCTTAGGTAAGTGCAGGTATGGTTCCTAAATCTCAAACACATTTTTTTATTTATAATGCACATTCATATTCCTATCCTAACACTCGTCACTCTCAACATTGGCAGCATGGGAATCAATATCAATATGGACAACCCTCCCAATCTTGGCAACAAGGATGGAGAGGGACAAACCAGTTACATCATTTGCATAATTTCTATCATGCACCTATTCAATCATACCCTCCCACATATGCACCTTACCCAATAACTCAACCATCATTACCTTAGCTAAGTCAACCTATGCCACCATTATCATTACCTCCACTATTTCAACCTTCTTAGCTGACTGCTCAACCTGTACCCAAATCCAATAATAAAGCAGTACAAATGATCCATTCTATGATGTCGCTTTCTTCATCTAGATTTCAGACTATGCCAGTTGGAGTCAATGATCTCCAATTGAGATCAGGGAAGGTCGTAACCTTAAAAAATCAAAAGTAGCCCATCATGGTTATTGATGGGGAAGGAGAGGAGGAAACTCCTAAACATTCTGGAAAAGATGACACTATTTAGCCTATCCCTATGCATTCTGAGCCCTTGTCATCTTCTTCCACCCGACCTCCCTATGTAGAGAGGTTAGTTGCAGAGAAGAAAGACACCATTCCTGAGTCTATCCTAGCTTTCGAGCTTAGGAACCTTTTCATAAGGATACCTTTGCTCCAAGCTATCAAAGAGATCCCCATTTGTACAAAAATCATTAGGGAACTCTGTCTCAAGAAGCGAGGAAGGAGAAGATTGGAACCCAAAACCATTCATTTTGTTGGTAGAGCAACAGAGTTAATGATGGGATGTTTGCACATGGAAAAATATACCAACCCAAAAAACCCTGTTATCTCTGTTCAGATAGGTGATGTCCTTGTCTCCAATGTAGTTATAGACCTAGGGGCAACCATTAATGTTATGACAAAGCAAACCATGGATCGAGTTGGTTTGGTCCATATTCATCCTACTCCCACTGTGCTTGAACTGGCAGATTGATCTAAAATCAAGCCGGAAGGGGTGTTGGATGATGTGGTCATTTCCCTCGATTTTTGGGAATATCCCGCAGATTTCATTTTTCTTCAGCCAAAGAACCCTGTGGCAGGGCATCCCTTGATATTGGGATGACCATGGTTTTATATGATCGATGCTTATATCGGATGTCCTTCTCATGATATGTATATTTCCCATGGAGATTCCAGAAAGAAAGTCACCCTATATCCACTTGCTAGATCTATTCAAGAGCTCCGAGATACTTTATGGTTAGATTACAATAATGATGAGGAGACTTAGCCTATTTCCTTGATACATCAGAATGCTGAGTCCTCACAAGAGGGTGAGATTCAAAACTTTCTAAACAATCTAGACTCCATGCCTAATTTCAAGTAGTCTAGATTTTGGGGAAGGACATGGCTCTCACCTCCATCATCACCATCTCTAGTGACACATTTGTGTATTCTTGAGCCTGAAAATATTCTTGTTGAGATTAGTCTATGTAAATCCTTGTATATCAGTTCATACTTGGATCCTTCTCAACGAGAGAAACTTGTGAATTTGTTGTGAAACCATCTTGATGCCTTTGCATGGGGTTATGAAGATATGAAAGGCATCCCTCCTAAAAGTTGTACACACCATATCTATATTTAGGATGGAGCCTAACCTGTCCGACAACCCCAAAGGTGAATGAACCTAACTCTAAGAGATGCTGTAAAGGAAGAATTTCATAAACTCTTAGATGATGATTTTATCTATCCCATTTCTGATAGCTAGTGGGTCTCTCCATTAGAATTAGTCCCAAAGAAAGATGGGAGATGGTCCATTTGTATTGACTACATAGAATTGAATAAAGCCACTCTAAAATATTACTTCCCCCTTCCTTTCATCGATCAGGTACTCGATACCCTTATTGGTAAGAAGTACTTTCCCTTTCTAGATGGATTTAGCAGATATAACTAGATACAGATAGCATCTAAGGATCAAGACAAGACAAATTTTACATGCCCATAGGGTACATTTGCATATTGAGTTCTTTCCTTTGAGCTATTTAATGCCCCAACTACCTTTCAAAGGGCAGTCTCAGCATTTTTGCTGACCTTGAATGCGTAGAAATCTATATGGATGATTTCTCTATGTTTGGTGATTCATTTTAGGAAGCCCTCAAGAATCTAGAAAAAGTGCTTCTTCGCTACCAAGAAGATCATCTCGCCTTGAGTGACATGAAATGCAGATTCATGTGAAAGTCAAGAGTGGTTGTTGGCCATATTAATTTTGACAAAGGTATCGAGGTTGACCTTGCAAAAATAGAAGCAATTTCAAGTCTTCCTATACCCAAAACTCAAAGGGAAGTGAGAGGTTTTCTAGGACATGTGTGCTACTATAGGAGATTTATTGAGAATTTCTCAAGGATAACTACCCCCCTTTTCCAACTTTTGGCTAAATATAATGAGATTTCTTGGTCCACAGCTTTCCAACAGTCTTTTGAGACATTGAAGGAAAAATTTGTTCAGGCTCCAATATTGAGAGGACCAAACTGGTCCCTGCCATTTCATATTTCCTTTGATGCCTCAGATACTGCTATAGGTGCAGCTTTAGGAAAAGAAGAAGAAAAACAATCCTACGTTATTTATTTCATTAGTAAAAACTTGTCACCCACTAAACTCAATTACACAATTACTAAGAAAGAGTTTTTAGCTGTAATTTTTTCCATTAATAAATTCAGACATAATATTACAAGATATGAAATTTTTATACATACTGACCATTTCGCTATAAGATATTTGTTGTAGAAACCATCAACTAGTGATAGAGTGACTAGGTGGTTGCTATTATTATAGGAATTTAATATTACCATTGTTGATGGACTAGGAAGTCAAATGTAGTAGCAAATTATCTTTCAAGGTTAAATAATCTTGGTGAAGAAATTGTTGTTGATGATGATTTTCCTGAGGAACATCTTTTTGCTATGTCAACAACATCTCCATGGTTTTCTGACATAGCTAACTATTTAATTACCCCCTCACTTATCCACTCGTGAAAATTGGAATATCATTCAGAAAAGTGTTGCATATTCTTAGATCCGAGGAGACCTCCTTTACACCGGAGTAGATCTCATTATCCATAGATGTGTAAGAGAGGAAGAGGTGTTTGATATCATAAGATCTTCCCATGATGAACCTTGTGGAAGTCACTTCGTTGATAAGAGGATTGCATACAAAGTGTTACAAGTCAACTATTTTTGGCCTTCCTTGTTCAAGGATGCCAAACAATATGTCAAGCGGTGTGATAGCTGTCAGCGAATTGGCCATCCTAATCAAACCAATGAAATGCCTTTATGTCCTCACCTTATGACTGAGCCTTTTGAAAAATGGGCCATTGATTTCGTAGGACCAATTAATTGTGCATCATCAAATAGAAAGCATATTTTGGTTTGTACAAATTTTGTTACAAAATGGGTAGAAGATAAAGTTGTTTCCTTTGCTACTGAAAGAGTTCTTGTTGATTTTATTTTTACTAAAATCTTTAATAGATTTGGTGAGCTTAGAGAAATTGTTTCTGACAATGGATCATAGTTTATTTCTAATCTGGTACACGGTGTGATGGAGCAGTACAAAATATGACATAGGAAATCTGCACTGTATCACCCGCAAGCAAATGGTCAGGTGGAGTGCACGAATAAGGTGATTGAGTAAATCCTCACAAAGACAGTAAACATGCACATAACGGATTGGGCTGACAAATTACCAGAAGCATTATTAAATCACTTCGAGAAATAACACATGATACACACCATATGAGCTAGTGTATGGGAAACAAGTCCTCTTGCCGATAGAATTTCAGACTAAGACTTTCAAGACTACAATCTAATTGGGACTAGATCTCTCCTAAGCACAACAGCAACGCCTTCTACAATCAACTGCATTAGATGAAATCCGAAGGGATGTTGTTTAGTAGAACATCTTTGTTGAACAATAGCACAAGAAGTGGCATGACAAGTCCATTCAGAAGAAACAGTTCCAACCAGATGATTGGGTACTCCTTTATCATTCGAGATTCAAAAATTTTAAACGAAAATTCCATACACGTTGGATGGGACCCTATGAGGTGGTCAAACTATTGATGGACGAAATTTTGTGTTCTTGGTAAACAGGCATAGATTGAAGGTAAATTTTCAGCCCCTTACTAAAGGAGATTTTATGCAACAAGTCCAACAGGCATTTGAAAAGGAGTTGGTAGGTGGTAACACCAACCTGTTGAAGAATTGATTCCTTCTTGTCCCTATTAAGAAAAAAATAATAATCAAAGAAAAAATAAATAGAAAAGTGACAAAAAAAAAATTGTTGTAATTATGAAAATCAGTTGACTAACATGATTGCAGAAGGATCAACCTGTAAACAATCATGATGGCAAGGAGATCAAAATTTTAATAAAAAGGGAATCTCTCTTGATTTTTAGATATGTTGGTTGCCACCAAGAAGAAGAAGGTTCACGAAACCGAGCACTTACCCAAGTTTTAGGTAACTAGCATGGACATTTTTATCCAAGTAAACGCTTACTTCCCACTGCAATTATTTTTTTTCTTGTGCAGGAAAATTTCAAGATAAATATATTGTCTTTCTTCTATTTCCCACTAGTTTCTTTCCTAAATTCACCAATGAATTACATTCCTCTTTCTTCCAAGAAACTACCCCTACCCGATTTTGTAAAATCCCTCTTTTCCCTTGAATTTTTTCTCAAATCCCATTTCGTTTATCCCTCTTGGTGATATTGTTTCTGAAATCCCTATTGTAATATTCCTTCCCATTCTAAAATTTTTACCCCTTTCCCACTTCTTTATTTCCTCATAAATTGATTGCATAATTTGATGCAATCAATCAAGAAGGAATGTTCAAGAAAAAGCAAAGGATGGTGAATAAATTTTTGTTGTATAATGAGGAAAAAAAATTTAGTCCAACTACAGAAGTATGTTCTATCAGATTCTCTGTTTGGTAAAAGTCTCTGGTGCAAGCACAACGTAGTGCAAGAACAACATAGTGAAAGCAGGTTTGGTGCAAAAACGCAGGTGACTGTCAAAGCAATTTACACAGTCCTCGAGTGGTTTATCAGTGATATTTATGGGCCTGTACTTTCCTGCACATGTATTAATATGTTATCTCATTCCATGTTTTAATTGGTGCTTTGTTTCATTATTTACTAATCTAGGAACAAATCTTTAAAGTGCAAGATGTGTAAGGTTTCAAATCTAATCTTTTTAATAAATGTTGGAGTATGTCTGATTGAGTTATGATGTTGACTGTGGGATGGTACTATTGTCCAATAACCTACACACACTCCTTCAAATAATTCCATAATTATTGGCCATTATTAGCTTACCCGCAATCCAATCATTGTAGTCGTTGCACCACCACCACCTATACTGCCATTGCATCCAATCATTACAATTCACCCATAGCGGGCTGACACGAATCAACACCTGATATGGGGGCTTGTTCCATCATAGTCAGGTGAGTGGGTTTGAAAATATGGAGGGTGATGAACCTCCGACATAAGACTCCCAGTGAATGTTGGAGTCACTCAGAAATCCTTCGAGGGTGTGAACAGAGTGAAGTGGAGTGTGGTTTGAAATGGCACCTATGAGGAATGAACTGTTATCTTTGTAGGAAATTGAACAAACCGCAGAGTAAAGGAATAGTCTTGCACTATTGCAAGAATCTAGGTTCTTGCCATTCCTACAGAAGTTTGACGAGTTCGACATGGTGGCGGAATTAGAGTTTGCAAGGATGTTCAAAGAAGGGAAAGACACGGTCGGGTCCTTAAAATTCAAAATTACAGAGGATTTCATCACACAAGAAATAGGCTTGCCACTTATAGTGGAGCATTGGTTTAAAAAGGAGTGGATCACAAAGAAACATTGACACTCTCTCGTGGATGACAAGAAAATTAAGGTCGATTGGAGAAAGGGACTTCCAGAGACTGTCATGGTCAGGAAGTGGTGAGATTTACTGTTTATATTGCAGAAGTTTGTAACTGGAGAAGGACGTTATACCTTGGCATTTGTATACCACCTTTTATTGCTGTTGCATTTCAAGGCAGGAAAATTGATTAATTTTCCTCATTTCTTGCTTAGAAGCCTTGAGAAGATGGAAGAAAACATGTAGAATGGAAGCGCAAACGAGGTTGAAAACAAGCTCTGCCATCATGGGCATATTACGATGCTGGTCAAGAAGAAGTTAGAAGAAAAGGGGCTAATGAGGGGAGTGTTTCTAAAATAATTCCGAGAGAGGGGTGCAGAAGAGTCTGTTGGCACAAGTATAGGTAAGAAGAGAATGGCGAGGACATTGTCTCCTGCCAAGTGGCATGGTAAAATTTCACTAGTGCAAGAAGAGAAGAGAGTCATTGAGAATACTCCACCGATGACAGAGAAGAGGAATACCAGAACCTTGATGAGGAAGAAGAGTGTCGCCCAAGGGACGAGCAAGTCAAGTTCTCCAATCGCAATCAGTGAAACACCCCAAGTTTCTCCCACATTTCATAATCTCTTGGTGCTTGCAGATGTAGTGGCACACATTGTGAAAGATGAGGAGAATGTAGAAGACGACGTCGTTTTCTCAACATTTGTGAGTAGGCTAAGGAGCAGAAAGATGATGTCGACACCGCATACTGGTGAAGTCCAAGCACAGGAGGGCAAAGAGGAACAACATGCAGAGGGTCTTCATAATTTCAGTGAACCAGATGTAGAGACCCTTAATGATTTCGAGGAGTGGGGTACTGAAGACCTTGCAATTTTTGAAGGTCAAGGTACTAAAAACCCTGCACTTTTAGAAGGTCAAGGTACTAAACACCCTGCAATTTTTTAAGGTCAGGGTATTGAAGACCCTGCGGTGCTTCAAGGATAGGGTACTGAAGACCCTGCAATTATAGAAGAGCGAGGAACCTAAACCCCTACTAATCCAGAAAGATAGGGTGTTGAATCCCCTGAGAAGCTAGGAGAACAAGGTGTTAAGAGCCATGAGGATTTGGGTGCACAAGCGTGAGGGCATCAAAACCCTCAGTAACGAGAAAACCTCAAGTATAGAAACCCTCGACAATGTCATAAAGTAGGCTTTTGACAGCCTTGACCTTGATGATGATGGGACTTGTTTCAAGCCTGTGGCAGAAAAGATGTTCACACCCGAAGATCGTAGTACAACACCCTCCACTCTTTTCCTCAAAAGCAGAATAGTAGATTTGGAACAATAAGTCCATAACTTGGAGGCTTTGAACCAGGTCATGAAAGAGAAAAGTTGGCAGAAATAGAGCGAGGTGGAGTTACTTGCAGAAGTAAAGAGGTGGAAGCATAAAGTAAAGGTATGCAAGTATCGGTCTTCCAAATGTTATAGACGCCTCAAGAAGTTGACTAAGAAGCTGCAAAAAGCTCGAGAAAAGAAGACAAAGATAGTAAAGGCAGGAATAAACATTGATGTTCAAGACTGAGGAGTTGGCCATAAATTTTTGAACATTTTTTGCAAAGGTAAAACATTGTGTGAGGACACACAAAATTTTAGGGATGGGAGGATGTTGGTATCCTAAATTGCCCTATTTTCTACCCCATTTCCATCAAAATCAATCTTTGTTTTATCTCAATAAAAGATGCTTCTTTCTAGCACTAGTACAAGATAGTTACCCATTCCTGCACATGCTCATATTTTATATTGAGATTTATTACAACACTTTATTAATCATTTTATATGGATTCCATGCCTATTTACATATCTAATGTAACTCATATTAATTTCCTAGAGTAATCATGGAACTTAGTATTAATTATGAATGCGTATGACTAGTGTACGTAGATTTCGGCACCACCGCGAAGATTGTCTGAGATTTCCAAGAAGCCAAATCTTCCATGAGGATGGGTCTTGATCCTTGAATCCGAGTTTAGCTGTTAATGAACTAAAGCAAGATAATTGGTGACATGCAACTAGGGAATATTTTCCAAAGTTAGGTTACGACCAAGCTAAATTCATGTGTATTATAATTGTTGGCCAAGTTTGTAAGTTTGGTTTCTAACTCTGTTCGGTCAAAAGGCATGAACAAGAAATGTTTGTAATTACTGAAAATGGCTATAGCCGAAAGGATATATAAGATATAGATTATAGGTAAGAGGAGGCTAGTTAGTGAATCATCAATTATAATTTTATTTTATCTAATATGGTTATCGCCTCAACTCTGGGACTGGACTGCTCTATTATGTATATTTTCTGAATTGAGTAATAAAAGAAAACTGCCATGATTTCCATACACAATGTCTCGCTTATCTTTGATGTATATTTGAAGTGTTGAGCTTTTTCGTTCCTTAGAAGGGGAACGAGATGGTTGGCTTGGGCCCAGCTAACCCTACTCATTTACCACTCTCACTATTGTTATTCAGAAAGAAGGTGTAGATATTTCTTTTGCAGCAGTGTGATGTTATAGTTTTAATGTTTGTCTTTCAAGTCTTGATTTAGGATATCGTTTGTAGCTAACGTGTGAAATAGATCCATGGTTTGAGGGTTATCGATGTTTACTTTGTTTATGAAATATATTTCTTGCATTTCCTTTACTCTCAATATTTGTTTCAACTTGTTTTCATTTAGATTGTGCAAGGAACTCTTTCCTACACCAGTGCATGTTGTTTCCTACACATTGGTTTAATCATTCTTTTGCAGCGAACATTGAATCACTTCTCTGCATATTATTTCTAGTTATTTCACAAGTGAGTGAATCATTAACTTAGTAATTGTCTTCAGCATTAAAAGTATATCTTTAGAGGATTTGGAAGCAGTTGCATAAAATTATCATAAACATATTATACTTGCAAAGAACACAAGAATCTTTGAATGGATTACTAAAGTTAATTAACACATGAAAAACACTTAGACTACTATTTGATTCTTTTTAAGTGCTTTTATTTCACAAAGTTTGTTTCCTTTGCAAGGTTTAATGAATTGAAGAATTTCCTTTTTCACACATAATTTACTTCAGAATTTCATTTACCGTTGCAAATCTTTTTCAGCACATCTTTCAGTCCTTTCGAAAGTAATTTGAAAACTGGGTGAAAGAAGTTGTACCTCAATGCAAGAGATGGTTTCTTGTCACATAAACAGAGTGATCTAAGCCCTCAAGCTTAGAGCACCTTCACTAAGACATAATTCTTTAGTAAGGAAGGCCACATATACTTTTGCAAAGAGATATTGTACCTGCACTAGTGCAAGTAGATTGCAACAGTGCAAGGGCAGGGTGTTTTGTGTGGAAGGAAGATCAGAAGGAGACAAAATTATGCAAGGGCCCACTTGTGAGAGTGTTAGCCATCCATGTGAAAAACATAGCGTTTCATTACAGTGTTTAAGATTTTTTCAGTTCTGTAGAATTTCTTTACTTGATTTACATGCAAATTGTCTTTTATGTTCTAGCACTAGAGTTGCTTTGGTGGGATTGTTTTCTGTTTGATTTTGCAAAGCATTTCTTTTAAGAAGTAGGATTAGAGATAGGAAAAGTTCATACCATTTCTGGCACTGCCTGTGCTTCATCTCTAAGCTTACGAAACCCTCAAGTCTCACTTGAAAATTAAGTGTTGAGGAGTTTTCTCAAGCATAATTCCTGCATCCAAGGCTTTCGTTCTATGGAAGTTACCTTGCTTTCTAGAGGCAATCATGGAGAAGAGCTCATCAACAAAGGAATGGTTTTGTGTCTTTTCTTATTCCCTCACAACATCTTCACAAGTTGTTTACTCTTCACGGTTTTCTCTTCCAATTTTGGGGTTTCGTTTCATTGAATGCAAGTTTTAGGCTTTTGTTTTCTTTTTTTTTCTTGGTTGTGTTTAAATCAAAGATTCAACACTTGTTTTGCCATAGGTTCTGGTGTGGATTCTTCTTATTTCCACTAGTGCACCTACATAGGTAATTAGAAAGAGCTTAATTCTCATGCATGTCTGGTGATGATTAGGGTTTCCAGGAGTCTAAGGGTTTTGCATGTAATTGTCCCAGAACTACTGGTTTATTTTCCCATTTGTTAAATATCCTAGTTGCAATCTCCCTCCCCTTGTTACTCTCTTTTGGTCCTTCACAATGAATTCTAAATTTTTGGGTTATCGTAGTGTGATGAATTTTCTCACAATATTCGCTCACATGATAGTAATCGAGGATGAAAACCCGCCTCTTCTTTGCACGTATGCCTTTTTACCATATTGGACTCACTGCAATTTTTTTCGAGAACTAATTCTGTTTGTTTGATCTTACTCAGTGGGTTCGATGCAGGTATGATAAGGTAAGAATACAAATATTCGATGTCTGTTTCCTTCATTTATCCTTTTTACAATGGTTTCCTACATTATCGATCAGTCAATATGTACTTTTTTCCCATGCCAGTTCCTACCTATTCACTCTCGGTGAAATCTCAATTTGGGTTTTTTTTTTCATTTCTTGTCTAATATTTTCTTAAGATGCAACTTAGATACTTCAGAAATATTTTTAATTTACAGCCAATGATGTCGTAGATAGGATTCTTGTACCTTAGATTTTAAGGCATGTTGTAACATATTGCAAAACTTCAATTCTTTGTATGTGTAGCACTGTAAATCTCTATACAACATTTATTCAAGTTTATTATGAGGAAGAATTCTAGTTTTATGTTTATTTGATTTTACATTTTCTAACATAAATGGTTCAATATTATATGATGTTATGTTCACTGTTGTCATTTACTTTGTTTCTGCTGTCATGTACAATTTTAATGTGTCTAGTTTTCTCTAATTGTTAATTGATAGCAACCCCACCATATTATTTAAGTTTTGGGATTCGTATTTCTCTCTCCAGGTCCAGGATTACGGTAACTCGTTTGATATTTGTCGAAAATTATAGCATATGCAGTAAATGATATGGCTTTAATTAATTGTTTTAATGTTATTTCCATTAACCTTTCTCTACCGTCCCTAGATTTTTGTTATTATATATTTAATATTATTTACGGTTTTGTTTCTCATTACTTGTATCTCATTAAATTCACTCAGATTAATTTTGGGTTACCTTATCCACATTCATGGCTATAATATGATGCATCATTTTTCTTTCTTTCCACTATATTGGAATTTGGCGGAATCATTTTAGGAAGAATAACTAATTTTCAACTTGATCCTGGTATGGCTATAATTACTATTCGTTTTCATAAATTAGTTACATGCAATTGATAATTTCTCCAGAAAAATTTGATTTGGATTCTCTACAAGAACTGTATGCTTTATTTACAAATTATGTTAATGATTTTCGATTTGGGCCTATTTTCTTGGGAGCCGAGTGCTTCTACATAAACAATTCTTTATTTAATACATCTAATGGAATTCGGCAACTGGTAATTATAATTTTATGAATACGAGTGTTCTATAGCTATTATTTTGTGCTACAATTTATTAATTTATAAGAAAAGTCTGAATTTCCATTTTTGAAGATCTGACTGTAACTCTATTGTAACACTTAATGCAGCAATGATAAGATTTTACTTCTACAAAACAATAACATTTTTATATTTGAATTTTAATTAAGGTGTTATCTAACCAGCATGTAATACAATCCATGATCTAAAATATGTACACATAATTTAAATAAAAATCAAATAGCTAAAAAAAACTAACCATAAGTAACAATTGGAAATTAACCCTTGGACAATTACCCATGAAATCACACTTTCATCACAACTATGAACCCTTTTGTGAGTTCCCCCCAAGCTAGCATTTACTTTTCATCAGAATCAACAACCTTATTGATTCTTGGCTGGTTCATTTTATAAGTTTTATGTAATAGCCTTATGTTAAAAGTTCATGTATTAAAAGTTAATGAAGGAAAAATATGACCACGGTCAAGGGACACCTATTCCAAAATTAATATTAGGAAAAATATGCTAGTGGGCATCACTTGATGTGTCTATGGCTAAGGGAAATTGGTAAAGGCAATGAATAAGGATTTGGAAAGACAAAAAGGTATTTTTCGCACATTATTTATGAAAATAAAGGAAATTAGCAAAAAAAGAAAGTGAAAGGTCACAAGTTGCATGTGAGGAGAAAAATTAAGAAAATACAAGCCTCATTAATAAAAAGGTTTGTGAGAATCGGTCGGTAGCTTTGGTCATTGTTTTGTCATTTTAGTGTCAGAATTTGTCTGAGAGAGGAGAAATCACTGAGAGGAGAAAGAAAGTAAGCAAGGAAATGAATGGAAAAAGCAAAGAAAGCAAAGGAATGGAAGGAAGAGAAGGATCAAGTAGCGTCAGTGGGAATACTTGCAGCGGATAGATTGATGTGCGATTTCCTAGCTAGTTTTGTCTTGAATGGTATGTGCATGTTGGTATTTGGTTCTTCTGTTGTCATTGGAATGGATTTCTCCAGGATTCAATAGTGGAATTTAGCCTAGCCTTTCCATTTATGGATAGCCATGGTGTGATGGGATTGTTCTCAATTGGAGCTTTGGATTGCCGGATGGTTCCGGAATCTGGGGTGAGGTGTTCTCAGGAAAATTCCCAAAGGCCTAGGAATCCCTTGACTAGTAACGACAAGAATTAAATCTTGAGGGTGGATATAGGAAAATTCCTCAAGGATGGTGAAAGAATCCACACGCATCCAAGGTTGGTTTGGTTTTGTAATCTCGATACTAGTTTAGGTGAGATCACGGTACGAGGAGGGTGGAAGTATTTTATCCATTGGATTCCCTTGGTTGTTTATCTATTAGTTTAACCCATGATATCCCATATTCATGCTTGGAATATGGCATGGGGCTGATTGGCTGAAAAAAGGATCTGGTTCGGCCAATCTATGGTTGGTTGTTTTATGGAAGTCTCGAACCCGGTTGGTAATTTTGTATGGTCAATAAAAGCTATTTTTATCTTGATTTTGGTAAGTAAATGTACTAGTTATTATGTTGCTTTAATGGTCTCTCTAATGGTTATTTATCTTATTATATGTTGGTTACAAGGTTAGTTATATGATAGATTCAAGTATGGATCTTATCACATTTTATTAGATGAATGTCTGGTTAATGAATGCATGACCTAATTGGTGTTATGAAAACTATGGTGAGAAGCTGTTGGTCCTTCTTGGTAAACGTCAGATAAGTTTTCATATCCTTATGTTCAGACTTGCATTCATGACCTATAGGTTGCATGTCCATCATGTGTTTGACATAATGATTGTCATGGTTGGGAATGCTTAGGTCAATTCCTTGATTATGTTTTGTGTTAGAGGATTTTTCTTGGTGTTATTTATTGTCTCAGAAAGCCTCATCAAGTTCTAGGCAGTGGTTAGGAGACTAGCCCTAAAAAAGTGGCATAATTCTTGCAGCCTCTCGTAGATAACTAGTTGAAAAAGACTGTAGTCTCTCCCTTACATGCATTGTGGGATTTACTAGAGAGCTCTAGTCATATGAATTACCATTTCATGGTAGGAACTAGGGGTTTAATTCATTGAAATGTTAGGATAACTCAATGATTTGGCATCTGCAGTGGTGGATTACCTCCTGGGGGTCCTGTACCACCCGAGGGAGGTCTATAAGGTCATGTTTTGTCGACTCCATTTCCTTAAGGTCATATATGAGGTTGAGTATTATCATAGTGACCATAAACTCATGTTAATCTTAGAAAATCCAGTGAAATTGGGTAAATGTGGGAGGAGGATGTTATAAGGTGGTATCAGAGAATGGTTCAACACTTAGATTAGATGGTTTCGATGCATATTTTTATGCATGCATTATTATCGTTAAGGTTTTCATGTATGAGGTCATTGCATGTAATTAACGTGATCATGATGCTATTAGTATGTTATAATGTTGATGTGTTGGTTGAGATGAAGCAAGAAATGTAGATCATCAAAGTGAAGCTACAACACTAGACTTTGGGGTAAGAGAAGATCGTTGTTAGGTCCCTATAATACTAGTGATTACCCCATTACTATTATAGCTGTATCCCTTATTATATTGTTGAGCCCCTATTGTCCCCATATTTTTATCACTGTGCCCCATAGAATCCCTCTATTGTTATTTTTGTGTCTTTATATTATTATTGTTAGGTCGGCTAAGTTATATTGTTACTCCATAGACTCCTATATATAGAAAGGAGGTTTTGTCATTTGAATCATCCAAAAATTGTTCATTCGTGTAATGTAAAGGAGGTTTCCCCCTCGAAGAGGCTGAATTCTAAGGCGTTGATCTCTCTTTTCTATCTTTTTGTGAGCTCGTTCCATAACATCTGGTGTTAGAGCTTTGGATTCTAGGGTTTCGCTACTCCAAATAGGTCATCGTGGCATTTTCA